>JARHVA010002314.1:1435000-1720000 GCA_037957365.1 Torreya grandis
AGGGTTTGTTGCATAGTAATTCAATAATATCCCAATATAAAGTTACACAATGTTTAATTTTTCTAGGTAGATCAACCACCTCTAAAATAACATATATAATGTTATACACTGATGTTACAATTATAATGATTAGCATAACTATTCTTAGAATAATAGTGATGTTATACAGGTATGTTTCATGACTCTTAATTAATTATATAGGTAATATATATGGTTAATGATTTATACACATGATTATACACTCAGATTGTTGTACCTAGAGCTTATGAATCAAGATTAGTTTACTACATATATGTTTTCCTTTCATTCTCTCTCTCTCTCTCTCTCTCTCTATATATATATATATATATATATATATATGTATGTATGTATGTATATATGTATGTATATATATATATATATATATATATGTATGTATGTATGTATATATATATATATAGTTCACTATTTTTGGATGTCAATCTCATACAAAGTTGGTAAATATACTAATTTAATTCACCATACCCCTATTTATTTTGTTATGTAGATTGTTATGTATTTTTAGATTACTACATTGGAATGGTATTTTCCCTAAATTTATTTATTAGGAGCCAATGTACTTAGTTTAACAAAACTAGATTACTCTTATCATGGTTTAATATAGTCAAATGGGTAAATAGTCAATATACTCAACCACATTATTTATATGGGCATATGAACACATATATAGATTACCATTATAACACATTGTAGACACCAATATCGTGTCAACCCCCCCTTGGTCCCTTTCTAAATGCTAACACTCCTAACCCACACTTGAACCCCTTTCACCTTGGACACCTCACCTAGACACCTCACTTAGACACCTCACCCTAAGACCATTTCTTAATCTATGAGTCATCCTGAGACTAGGTCCTCCAAATCCTAACTACCCATGACCTATTCTCACTCCCTATTAACTCCCTAACCAACTCTCGTGCCTCATAAACCTGTGTTTTGACCATTCTCCAATGAAAAAAGCACTTGGTAGGTGGAGAAATGGGCATCAAAAATAGAATTAGTCATGATAAAAATATATATATCATCTACAGTTTTTTGTATATATAACCTACATAACTAGTAATTTTAAATTTTTAGTCTTCTTTTGTTTCATAAATGTATAAGGGCTATTTAGTCATTATAGTGTGTTTTAGTTTCTTCTTCCTTATCTGAATGCAATTAGCGAAAACTTAGAGAAACCTTCTAGCACGCCTGGTGGGATCCCTAGAGTTTTCCTTGGGTTCATTCTTCTTCTTCTAAAAATCAAACTTTCATATAGATGTATTAGGAAAATATTCTCTTCTTGCATCCCCTCTTCTATCTTTTTGTTTCAAAAAGAAACCATTAGCAGAAGTTAAAAAGAACATCTCTTTTTCTTCTTGTTACTTCTTGTATGCATCATAGAGTAGTGAAAAAACTCATACTCTTTACCTCTTCTCCAAATTGTTTGCATTTAAACAACATATTTTGATTTGGGTTAAAAACTACTACATTTCATTCTTGCTTGAATGCATACTTAGCCCACTTAGTAATTTAAAGCATTATGAATAAATCGTAGTGCACAAATGTTACAGAACGAAACCACAATCACTTCAAATCAAACACTTAAACTTACTTGAAACAAGGCCCGTCTAGGATTTCATCACCTAGTGGATACCTTACCCCACCCGGTGATCCTACTTGGACTTCACTACCAAGAGGAGGACCCACTTTGTTCTCTGACAGAGTATAAACTATAGGGAAAGTATATTTTGGCTAAGCAGCCCAGCTCGGCTCTGGGTTCGTGAAGTGAAGGGAGCAAGCCCCAGCACTAGGCCACGTATTGAACCTAACACAGATCTTTGAACACCATGACACAACCTAAAACTAGCTATAGACTTCTTCTCTAGGCCCTGTTCTACAAGCCCAACTCCCAACACATTCAATTAAGGCATAAGCCACCACGACTATAAATTTATTCCTAGGAATCTAACGTTTTAGAGGTTGCTTGCCTAATCATCTATTCTATTATTTTTATTTGATTATTTGAGCTGGTAAGGTCATACCATTTTGAAGTCTAAAACAACTCAGAATTTCTTCTTTTTTTGAAAATTATCAATTTTTTGTGTTTCTGGAATTACAAAAAAATTGACATCGGTTTTTCCACCAACATCGGCAACTATTCTTCACCGACATCAGTTAATTGACTGACGTCAAAAACATTTTTTAACCGATATCAGTTAAACAAACCAACATCGGTCACTGTCAATAAATTTTCTTTCCAAATAGCAAGCTTAAAACCCAAATTTCTTGCTATTAAACACAAATTCTAGTTTTTTGAAACTAAAACACATAGTTTTTGGAACCTGAACCCCTTTCACTTTAGATGGTTTTGACACACAGTCAAGCCAAATCTCTTATTGACCACGCAAGTCAACAACCACTCCCACCTTCACCCTTCATACCAAGTCATCTAATGGAGTATACTTCAGATACCGAGCATACTCCTATCCAACCTACCCCCAATCAACCTCCTATTGTTCCTAAAGGGGATCAAGACTTTGAGAGATTCCTTGACCACAACGTCAAGGCTCTTCAACATTATCTCGCTAGAAGCCAAATGCGAGATCCTTCGAGTAACCCTATTTATGGGATGCCAACTTCTTTGGTTGAAGCGGCAATGATATCAACAGCATCCGCTACCCAACCTATGGTCACTCAGGATATTGCCTCGACTAGTAACCCAATCATGGCCAATGTTCAAAATTTGGCCTCCCCTTCTATCCTTTCTGGCCCTACCTCCATCAGGGTTTCTGTACCCCCTCAACCGCAAACAATTCAGCCAAGTTTGACACCTTTCCAGAACTCTTGTGCCTATAAACACGAGAGTGACCACTTATCCTTTTACTAGTATCACTACCATTCAACCACCCTTGGCAACATCTAGTCAAGTTGTGCCCTCCAACTTCACGGCACAAGCCCCCTTGGCCTCAACATTGGCCCCTATGACAAACTATCAGTATGTTGCACCTACACAAATGCAACCAAGTATCTCATACACCCCTCCCAATGCCTTCTAGGTACCCTATAACTTAGGGGGTGCCTCTCATGCCAATTCATCTACCAATCTAATTAAGATGCTGATGGATAAGATGTCTAACCTTGAGACATCCATTTCAGGTTCGAAGAGTGTTCTTTCTTATGAACAAATCTACAACAAACCCATTCACCCTTTAATTCCCATTTGACCATACCATAGCCAGTGGGAACTCCCAAAATTTACTCACTTTCAGAGTAAAGAGGACCCACAACAACATCTACGAGCATTTAGACACGCTTGCTACCTCAGCCCACAATGATGTGTTATTACTTCGGACATTCCCTATGTCACTTTCTAGCGCCACCCTCGACTGGTATAGCTCCATTACCAGTCATTCTCTCTTCACCTTCACTCAACTTGCTCAGCTACTCCTCGATCATTTCTAAATCAACATCACCAAAAAGGTCTCCATCATAGACCTTTATTCCATTAGACAATTTGAGGATGAGTCAATAGCAGACTTCATCGCCTGTTGGAGAGGTTTGATCAACCAACTTTCCTTCTCACTACCTTAACCTAAGCTCATTAAGCTCTTTTCAAGAGCATGTGCCAACCACATCTCATCCACTTTGTGGGTTCAAACTTTCTGCACATTCGATGAAGCTTTCACTATGGCCTGAAAGCTTGAACTCCGCGCGATCGAAGAAGATAAGGTCAAATTGCGTAGCAAAAATACGAACGCCAAATCCAATGATCCTTCTTCCAAACCTTATTCTTCCCACTCCAAGTCCAAGGGGTTGGCAAATGCTATAGTCCTTAGGTCATCATCTTCTACCATAACCAATCAATCTGAGTCCTCCACTTCACAAAGCATCACTAAACAATTCCAACAACAGTATGAACAGCGGTGATACACTCCAATAGGAGAATCGTATGCTTTCGTATTGGATAAATTAGTGAAGCAGGGAGTCCTCAACCTACCTCAAATCTAACCTATCCAATTTGACCCATCATGAGCCATCCCTGTATGGTATAGGGAAAATGAATTTTGTAACTATCATCATGTCAAGGGTCATGACACAGACAATTTCAAAACCCTCAAAAACATTGTTCAAGACATGTTAGACAAAGGGGACCTTGTTTTGGATAACCCTAATGCGTCACCCAACCAAAACATGGATGTCTTTAGGCAACCATTTCCTAACCATCCCCCAAGTCAGAACAATGTTTAGACCATGGCCAATGACCCTCAAGAACGCAACATACGCACAGTCGACATGGTCTTTCATTTCATTCCTAACCAACCTCTCCCACAATTTGAAAAAGTTGATCAACCCATTTCTCCAACATGAGTAGAAGGGCCTATTTTACCCACACCAATCCCATGCAATGAAGAGCTCCCTTTGCCTAGCCCTCTTCCTCGTGTGGATGAACCTATTTCACCTATATCACCCCCATGACATCAAGCACCTCCTCTACTCATTCTTCTACGTCATGAGGAATCTGTATTACCTCGTGAGGAACATGTATTACCTATTCTTCTTGCCCCTACCTTCCCTCTTCTTCTACCATTGGAAGAAGTTACCATTCATACCCCATGCCCTCATGTAGAAGGGGCCATAATCCCTCTACTTCACCCCTTAGAGGAGCCTTCTTCTCCTATTTTTCTTCCACTGATGGAGGATAGTCCTCCATCCACCCCTCTTTCACATGTAGGAGAGTCTACTTTGACCTCTCCCATATTAGAGGATGCTTTAATGGTACCAATGCCGGTGGCCCTGCCCTTATCCTTCTTATCACCAATGGAGGATCATACTTTTCCCACTCTTAGAACACACATGGAAGGCATGATCATCCCTACGCTCTATCTGCTTAAAGAGCCAAATTCTCCAATCCCTTCTCCACCGAGAGAAGAAATCGCCACCTCACCTACTTTGACTGAGGAAGATCCAGTGATGGTTCTCTCTCACTTTTACATTCAACACATTTCCACTCCCATAATTACCCAAATCCTTCAAAGGACCGACTGTAAAGCCTCACACGATGTCATCTAAACCCTTCTCTCAATTGGCAAAAAACTGAAGATTTCTCCATTCCAGGAACCTAAAACATGAGGTGCTATGGGAGTGACTTAAGGCTCCTTATCTTACACATCCCACTTCACCTTATACTACCAACCCTTCTATGATGATTCACCCCATAGTCTCTAACAAGGATCGGGCTTCTACTTCTAAATCATCAAAATCTTAGCCTTCCACATCTGAACCCAAACCCTCACAGGCATCCACCATGCCGAAATAGATTAAATCTCTCAAAGTTCTCCCTGTATCAAACCTCACTCACCCACAAGTGAAGCTAGATTTGAACCTCGCCCCGCACAGTAGTGGTCCTTGCACCATACTAAAGAAGGATGCTAAACCACATCGATCTACTCCACCCCCAGCCAAAAAGGTGGTACAAAAAACTCCCCCACCTTCACCATTATCCTCTATCTTAGGTCCACATCCTTCCACTTTAACAAGAATGCTCCCAATTCCAATACCTCACAAAAACAAACTACCTCCATTACTCCCTCTACCCATCAAAAACATACTTCCTCCAAAAATTTTGACACCTTTCACCAAGAAAGTGCCATCTACACATGTGGCTACACCACCAACAAAAAAGGTGGTATGAAAAACTCCTCGTACAACTCCTAAATAGAAGTTGTCAACCCCTACTACAACAATGAGCGTAGACCCATTAGTGGGTTCCTATGCTTCACTATTATGCCAATTGTTGCAGTCTTCTAGCATCGTTCTCCCACCCATTAAACCATACCAACCTCTCAGATCAAAACCTTCTTGGTTTGATGACACTCAAATCTACTGGTATCATCGCACACCTGGGCATGATACTGAGAATTGTTGTGCCCTTAAGGTTGTCATTCACCAACATTTGGAAAAGGGCACCCTTTTCATTAAGGATTCTCTTGACCACCCTTTTGACAAATTACTGACACCATCCCATGCCTCCCAAACTTCCTCACTTGAATCAGGATCCCAATGTGAGATTATGGTCCCTCTACCACCTTCTTCCCCTTTATTCAAAATTAACACTATTGATGTGGCCACCGGGTCCCAAACCCTAAAGGATAAAGGAAAAGAACAGGTTTCTACCCCTGGGACATATCCATTCGCCAAGCCCTCTCCACCACCAACACCCAAGATCTCTATCTTAGGTACATCTCAACCAACATCTTCGGGGGTAATTCCTCCTGACCTCTCTAGTCCACATGATGTTTGGTATAAACAACTTGTTGACTACTTGACTTATTCTATCATCCCTCCTGACCTCTCTAGCAAATGATGGTAGACTTTTATCAAGAGTACTACTCGATACACCATGCTAGGGGGTCTTTTCTACAAATGAGGTTTTGACGACCTCCTTCTCCAATGCCTAACCACCACTGAGACATCTCATGCCATCAAACAAGTCCATGATGGGATTTGTGGGGGACATTTCAGCAGTAACTCAGTTGTAAAGCGCATCCTCTGCCTAGGCTATTATTGGCCCACTCTTAACCAAGACTGCAGTAACTATGTTCGGTGTTTTATCAAATGCCAACAACATGATAACCTACTTCACGTCCAACATTGCATCAAGCATGCTTACAACAAAAATATGAAAGAGTGAGATTTCAAAATAAGAGATCTTGTCCTTAAGGAAAACCAACACATGACCAATATGAAAAGAAGTAAATGAGGCAAGTTTGCTCCTAATTGGCTCAAACCTTACATAATAACGCACAAGTATGGATCAAGGGCTTATCGTTTATCATCCCTCGAAGGCTAGCCAAAACTTGAGCCCCTTAATGCCGTGCATCTGCGACCATTCTACTATTAATCAAGTAATCATTCATTTAATGTTTAACTTGAGCTCATCCCTTGAGCAACCCCTGTCATCCTCATTCCTATTCCTTTTAACCCTTTTTTAAGCATTTATGCTTTGTCCTAATAAAAAGGCAAACCCCTAAACCTCTATAGTCTAGTCCATGACTAAAATTTAAGTCAACAAAAAAAAACATATAAAAATGGGATGCCTAAAAAAATATTCAAAGGTCATAAATTATCAATGTAGACTACTCCCTTGAAGGACAGCTGCATTATTTCTATAATTAATAGACTGCTCCCTTGAAGGACAACTATTCAAACAAGTCCAAACATACAAAGTAAAATTAAGACCACTCCCTCGAAAGATGGCTATGCCCAAATTTTTCTAACAAAACACAGCACCCTCTCAGAAGCTTCTTGCATCAATTAGCTTCACATGACCACAAAACAAAACGACATCCCCAAGTAGACTTCCCACATTGATTAGTCTACCCAAAAAAAAAAACTTACTGACAAACTATTAAGTCATGGACTGGCCTACATTCATTCTTAGGGCTACCTATAAAAGGGGTAAAGTAATCCCTACTAAAAAGGGTTACGCTATCCTCACATATCACATAATCACACCTATTACCCCAACATACCCAAGGGATTTTGAGCTCACTTAACGTCAAGTGATTTGAATACTTCTCTAATAGAAACCAATGATCAATGATGTAATGCATGAACAGGGTTTTTGTTTGCAAAAACCCTATCTATACTCTCATTATAGTCCTTGTCAATGAAAGAGCAACGCGTCTTTCACTTCTTACACACCTTCATCACATGCCAATAACATGACAACCAAAACATTTTCTAACTGTTGACGCTGGAAAGTGCACCCTGCGACAAGAAAACGGATTCCTGCCCTCTCCCCGCAACATGGAAACCCCTCTCTCGTCTGTGGGATGGTGAAGCAGGAGAGGAGAGTCTCTAGGTATGGGCTAGTTCCCTCTGATGTATCTTGTTTGTTTCAGGTAGCGCAAAATATAGGTATATAGGTATACTAGGGGGGATGAAAAGAGATATAGAAAAAGCATGAAAACAAACATCCTACTCTAAAAGAGGTGATACACCAAAAATAGGTTGACCTTCCACATCCACACTTAGGATCAGGGAAAAACATACATACACTTAGATCTGGTAGAAAAGACCAGGTCTCTGGGATGACGGGGAGGTTCTTATGGAAAGCACAAAAAATAGGGACTCACCAAGGTGCTGAGAAATACACATTTGAAGTGACCTTACCTGTTTTATACCTCCAAAATAGAACTCTACTCCTGGCAGCAGCAGACAGTGGCACTTTGTAGATCACAGGTTTGTTGGTGTTGAACCTGTGAGAGCATCAAGAGATAATGACTGGACACAGATTAACATTCAATGCATACATAGAAACATCCATCCGAATAGAGGTAAAACTGTCTTTGTTGATTCAGGTGGAAAATTTGGAGAGCAGTGCTCTTTACAAAAGTGGGGAAGATCTTGATAAATGAATAAGTCTGCCCATTTATAGAGAAAAGCCAAGAGGAGTCTCATTAGAAAGAGTGAAAAAACACTATTGATGATGTCATAAGTCTACCAAGACCATGCTTGTTACCTCATTTTGCATGCTGGTCTTCTCCTCCGGTGGCTGGGTGGGTTTTTTCCTGTGTTCTGCAAGTGTTTATTGCCACCTCATGTTATGGGCGGCGAATTTGCCGCCTGCTGCAGTGGATTGCATGTAGGACTTCTGCCGACATTGGTCGATAAGCTGTCGACCGTGGCAGTTTTGCCGACGTCAGCCTATGTAAGCTACCGACGGTGGCAGTTTTGCCGATGTCAGCCGATGTTAGTGGCCTCTTTTTCTCCGCCGGCATTGTGGGTGGTGATTTTTTCACCCTCTGCATTACACGTAGGGGGTCTCTTTTTACCCGCCTGTGTTATGGGCGGCGATTATGCCGTCCTCTGCATTTTGTCTGCCCTTCCTTTTTTGCTAAGTGTCGAATGCCCCAGTTTTTTCCCTTCTTCTTGTGAATGTTTGAAGACCCTACCTCTTGCTACTGTGAATGCCAACGAACTAGGCCAATGAGCCAATACTCTGAAATGGAGCTGTCAAACCCTGAAGGCAGACCTTGCAACCCAAAATGACTAGCCATGTAAAGTAGGTGTAGGAGGTGACCAGAATTTTTCCTGAGGGGCAAATTGGGTCAACAAATTGGTGACTCATAGGGTAAGCGTGCCTGCTATGCTTAGAACTCAGTTGCCTTACATTCCATTGGGTGCGGAGTCAGATGGTAACTTTTGAAGAGAGTTCTCCATAGCTTTGAAGATATCAGAATCACATACATAGAATTTACCCCCACAAATGAAGGAAAACACACAAGCCTAAAACAACTAACTGTGCAAACTGCACTTAGGGAAAATAGGGAAAACAATTGAAAACAAACTATTATATACAGCTAACAAGGAATGTTAGCATCCCTCCTGAATCAAAAGGAAAATTTCTTAAGTCCCCTTCTTGGCGAAGAGACTTATCGTGACAGGCAAGTAGCTGAAAGAAAATGAGATTTGGTGACTTGCTCCTCCTGCCTGTCACCTAAGTTGGCTGGAAACCGAGGGAATCAAAATCGAACATGCCTCCAATATATACGTATTCTGATTATTCTGAGAGGCCTATTAGATGCTGGTCCTTCAAATTGGTGCCCCTCACCAAGAAATCAATTGCTACCAGTTTATCACCGTAAGCCTTCTGATCTGCACAATTCTTCTGCAATGTATCATGGTCTGATTTGTTTCCTTCTGCCTCACTGAAAACTCTGTCAGACTCATCATCCGCTTCCTCTTGGCCTTCTTGAAGAAGGGCAAATGTGGTGATGTCTAAAAGGGGCTCACAAAATGATTGCTCATCCCACAAGACTTCACTTATCTATTTAAAGTTCAGTTCTTCAAGGTATTCTTCCGCAAAGACAGACTTCACCTTTTCCTCTTTGCTGATCAGGTTCTCTAGATTTTCAAAAATATCCTCCTGATCCTCCTCTAACTCAGGTTCTTCAATGTAGTCATCCTCATCAATGAAGCAAGGAAGTTCATCGACCAGAGGAGAAGAGGGCTTACCATGCATTTGTTACTCTTTGAATTGCTGGAACATCTGCATATACGCAAGGCCTGCATCTTCTCCACTACTGATAAGGTCTTCACAAGGGGCATCGATGATGATTTCTTCTTCATTGTCACTCACGACAACCTCCTAAAGGTCTACAAATTAGATCTTTTGTTCCTCTCCTGACTCTTGCAAAATAGGTTCTTCCTCGAGAAGGGGTGAAGTGGAGAAAGCAGGTGGAAGAGGGAACAGTCCTTGAGCTAGAATCGAATGATTCTCCTCTCTCCACTTAATCAGTACTTCATCAATATCAGGGGCGGCCTGATAACTCTCTTGGAAATGTGTAAGTGGGGTGTGTTCAGGCATGGAATGTGCTGTTTGGTCTAAACCATCCACCACACATTGGCTGAGGAATTTCTTTTTAGACTCCAACTCTGTAATTCGCCTACTCAGATCTTCTTGGAAAAGCTTTCCCTGGAGGCTGCCAACATCATCACAGGCAGGCGTAGCTTCAGCTTCTTCAAAGTTTTGAGAAAAACCTTACTTTTCTTCTTCCTCTTTGCTGCCCCATGATTCCACTGTCTTCCCCCAATTCAGGATCTCTGAATTTGAATTTTGCTCCTATGAACAGGCAGCAACTTTGTTCTCCACGAGGTCCTGAGGCTCTTTCGCAAGGTCTGAAAAAATTAACTCCCTTTCAAGGAGTAGCTTCATCCTAGCCTCTAAGTTTTCAATTTATCTGGCTAGGTTTTCTTGAAAGAGTCTTTCTTGGAGGTGGCTAGTATGATCTTCTTCAAAGCTCTGAGCTGGTCCTTGGCATTCTTTCCTCCAACTTGGAATTTGCACATCATGCTAGAAAACTTGGGGAGGCTGAAGAATGCAAGGAAAACAATGTTGGTGCGTTGGAGGAGCCTCTAGAAGAGGGACGTGCTGGCTAGTGGTATTATTTTTGATGGAATATTCCTGATCTAAGGAGTTGAAAAGATTGATCTCCATGGGAGGTTGCTCTGATACCCTCTGGTGTTGGAAAGCCAGGCGCACGAGATTGAGAGCAGCGGTATTTGATGAGTTAGAGTGAGCAAGTGCAATTTGGTAAAATGGATTTGGTGCAAAAGAGGGGGTTTTCTTTAGGTTAGGACGGGGTACGCAAGGCTGGTTGCCTTGAATAGATGGATTTCTCCATTTTCTTACCTCCTCCTTCATGGACTACAAGGTTTGTGTTTGCCTAGACAAGCACTCCTCTTTATACATTAGCTCCTGCTGATACTTGTGCTACTCTTCCAGCCTGTCGATTTCCATTGTTTGCTTCTCAAAATCCAACGCCATCTCGCTTATAGTTGTAGGGAAATTGGGAGAGCTACTTGAGGGGATTCCATAAATATTTTGAGCCTGGTCGATATTATATGAAGGAGAACAAAATCCATGATTTTGTGCAAAAGAAATATACATACAAAAAATGGATGATTTTTGATGGCACCAGGCTGCTTAACCATCGGATTTACTTCAGAGTCGCCAGATGCTGAAAAAACTTGATTTGTTGTAACAGGACCAGCATCAATCCTGAAACCTTACTGCATTAAAAATTTATATCACCGGGCGTGCCAAAACTGTTGATGCTGGAAAGTACACCCTGCGGCAGAAAAATGGATTCTTGCCCTCTCCCCGCAACAAGGAAACCCCTCTCTCGCCTGTGGGATGGCGAAGTAGGAGAGGAGAGTCTCTAGGTATGGGCTAGTTCCCTCTGATGTATCTTGTTTGTTTTAGATAGCACAAAATATAGGTATATAGGTATACTGTGAGGGGATGAAAAGAGATAGAGAAAAAGCATGAAAACAAACAGCCTACTCTAAAAGAGGTGATACACCAAAAACAGGTTGACCTTCCACATCCACACTCAGGATCAGGGAAAAACATGCATACACTTAGATCTGGTAGAAAAGACCAGGTCTCTAGGATGACAAGGAGGTTCTTATGGAAAGCACAAAAAATAGGGACTCACCAAGGTGCTGAGAAATACACACTGGAAGTGACCTTACCTGTTTTATACCTCCAAAATAGAACTCTACTCCTGGTAGCAATAGACAGTGGCACTTTGTAGATCACAGGTTTGATGGTGTTGAACCTGTGAGAGCATCAAGAGATAATGACAGGATACAAATTAACATTCAATGCATACACAGAAAGATCCATTCGAATAGAGGTAAAATTGTCTTTGTTGATTCAGGTGGAAAATTTGGAGAGCAGTGCTCTTTACAAAAGTGGGGAAGATCTTGATAAATGAACAAGTCTGCCCATTTATAGAGAAAAACCAAGAGGAGTCTCATTGGAAAGAGTGAAAAAACACTATTGATGATGGCATAAGTCTGCCAAGACCATGCTTGTTGCCTCGTTTTGCATGCTGCTCTTCTCCTCCGATGGCTGGGTGGGTTTTTTCCTGTGTTCTGCAAGTGTTTTTTTCCGCCTCATGTTGTGGGTGGTAAATTTGCCGCCCGCTGTAGTGGATTGCATGTAGGACTTTTGCCGACGTCGGCTGATAAGCTGCTGACCGTGGCAGTTTTGCCGACGTCGGCCTATGTAAGCTGCCGACGGTGGCAGTTTTGCCAACGTCAGCCGATGTTAGTGGCCTCTTTTTCTCTGCCGACGTTGTGGGCAGTGATTTTTCTGCCCTCTACATTGCACGTAGGGGGTCTCTTTTTACCCACCCGTCTTGTGGGCGGGGATTCTGCTGCCCTCTGCATTTTGTCTACCCTTCCTTTTTTGCTAAGTGTCGAACACCCTGGTTTTTTCCCTTCTTCTTGTGAATGTTTGAAGACCCTGCCTCTTGCTACTGTGAATGCCAATGAACTAGGCCAATGAGCCAATGCTCTGAAATGGAGCTGTCGAACCCTGAAAGCAGACTTTGCAACCCGAAATGACTGGCCATGCAAAGCAGGTGTAGGAGGTGACTGAAATTTTGCCTGAGGGGCAAAATTAGGTCAACAAATTGGCGACTCACAGGGTAAGCATGCATGCTATGCTTAGAACTCAGTTGCCTTAGATTCCATTGGGTGCGGAGTCAGATGGTAACTTTTGAAGAGAGTTCTCCACAGCTTTGAAGATTTTGGAATCACATACACATAATTTACCTCCACAAACGAAGGAAAACACACAAGCCTAAAACAACTAACTGTGCAAACTGCACTTAGGAAAAATAGGGAAAACAATTGAAAGCAAACTATTATATACAGCTAACCAGGAATGTTGGAATCCCTCTTGGATTGAAAGGAAAATTTCTTAAGTCCCCTTCCTGGTGAAGAGACTTATTGTGACAGGCAAGTAGCTGAAAGAAAATGAGATTTGGTGACTTGCTCCTCCTGCCTGTCACCTGAGTTGGCTAGAAACTGAGGGGATCAAAATCGAACATGCCTCCAATATATACGTATTCTGATTGTTCTGAGAGGCCTATTGGATGCTGGTCCTTCAAATTGGTGCCCCTCACCAAGAAATCAATTGTTTTCGATTTATCACCGTAAGCCTTCTGATCTACACAATTCTTCTGCAATGTATCATGGTCTGATTTGTTTCCTTCTGCCTCACTGAAAACTCTGTCAGACTCGTCCTCTACTTCCTCTTGGCCTTCTTGAAGAAGGGCGAATGTGGTGATGTCTAAAAGGGGCTCACAAAATGATTGCTCATCCCACAAGACTTTGCTTATCTGTTTAAAGTTTAGTTCTTCAAAGTATTCTTCCACAAAGATAGACTTCCCCTTTTCCTCTTTGCTGATCAGGTTCTCTAGATTTTCAAAAATATCCTCCTGATCCTCCTCTAACTCAGGTTCTTCAATGTAGTCATCCTCATCAATATAGCAAGGAATTTCATCGACCAGAGGAGAAGAGGGCTTACCATGCATTTGTTTCTCTTCGAATTGCTGGAACATCTGCATATACGCAAGGCCTGCATCTTCTCCACTACTGATAAGGTCTTCACAAGGGGCACCAATGATGATTTCTTCTTCGTTGTCGCTCATGAAAACCTCTTGAAGGTTTGCAGATTGGATCTTTTATTCCTCTCCTGCCTCTTTCAAAATAGGTTCTTCCTTGAGAAGGGGTGAAGTGGAGAAAGCAGGTGGAAGAGGGAACAGTCCTTGAGCTAGAATCGAATGATTCTCCTCTCTCCACTTAATCAATACTTCATCAATATCATGGGCGGCCTGATAACTCTCTTGGAAATGTGTAAGTGGGGTGTGTTCAGGCATGGAATGTGCTATTTGGTCTGAACCGTCCACCACACATTGGCTGAGGAATTTCTTTTTAGACTCCAACTCTGTAATTCTCCTACTCAAATGTTCTTGGAAAAGCTTTCCTTGGAGGCTGCCAGCATCATCACAGGCAGGCACAGCTTCAACTTCTTTAAAGTTTTGAGAAAACCTTGATTTTCTTCTTCCTCTTTGCTGCCCCATGATTCCACTGTCTTCACCCAATTTAGGATCTCTGAATTTGAATTTTGCTCCTGTGAATAGGCAACAACTTTGTTCTCCACGAGGTCCTGAGGCTCTTTCACAAGGTCTAAAAAAATTAACTCCCTTTCAAGGAGTAGCTTCATCCTAGACTCTAAGTTTTCAATTTATCTGGCTAGGTTTTCTTGAAAGAATCTTTCTTGGAGGTGGCTAGTATGATCTTCTTCAAAGCTCTGAGCTGGTCCTTGGCATTCTTTCCTCCAACTTGGAATTTTCACATCATGCTGGAAAACTTGGGGAGGCTGAAGAATGCAAGGAAAACTCTGTTGGTGCATTGAAGGAGCCTCTAGAAGAGGGACGTGCTGGCTGGTGGTATTATTTTAGATGGAATATTCTTGATCTAAGGAGTTGAAAAGATTGATCTCCATGGGAGGTTGCTCTGATACCCTCTGGTGTTGGAAAGCCAGGCGCAAGGGATTGGGAGCAGCGGTATTTGATGAGTTGGAGTGAGCAAGTGTAATTTGGTAAAATGGATTTGGTGTAAAAGAGGGGGTTTTCTTTAGGTTAGGAGGGGGTACGCAAGGTTGGTTGCCTTCAATAGATGGATTTCTCCATTTTCTTACCTCTTCCTTCATGGACTGCAAGGTTTGTGTTTGCCTAGACAAGCACTCCTCTTTATACATCAGCTCCTGCTGATACTTGTGCTGCTCTTCCAGCCTCTCGATTTCCATTGTTTGCTTCTCAAAATCCAATGCCATCTCCCTTATAGTTGCAGGGCAACTGGGAGAGCTACTTGAGGGGATTCCATAAATATTTTGAGCCTGGTCGATATTATATGAAGGAGAACAAAATCCATGATTTTGTACAAAAGAAATATACATAAAATAAATGGATGATTTTTGATGGCACAAGGCTGCTTAACCAGCGGATTTACTTCAAAGTCGCTAGATGGTGAAGAAACTTGATTTGTTGTTACAGGACCAGCATTAATCCTGAAACCTTACTGCATTAAAAACTTATCTCACCGGGTGTGCCAAAACTATTGACGCTGGAAAGTGCACCCTGCGGCAGGAAAATAGATTCTTGCCCTCTCCCCGCAACATGGAAACCCCTCTCTCGCCTGTAGGATGGTGAAGCAGGAGAGGAGAGTCTCTTGGTATGGGCTAGTTCCCTCTAATGTATCTTGTTTGTTTTAGGTAGCGCAAAATATAGGTATATTGGTATACTGGGGAGGATGAAAAGAGATAGAGAAAAAGCATGAAAACAAACAGCCTACTCTAAAAGAGGTGATACACTAAAAACAGGTTGACCTTCCACATCCACACTCAGGATCAGGGAAAAACATACATACACTCAGATCTGGCAAAAAAGACCATGTCTCTGGGATGACGGGGAGGTTCTTATGGAAATCACAAAAAACAAGGACTCACCAAGGTGCTGAGAAATACACACTGGAAGTGACCTTACCTATTTTATACCTCCAAAACAGAACTCTACTCCTGGCAGCAGCAGACAGTGGCACTTTGTAGATCACAGGTTTCCTGGTGTTGAACCTATGAGAGCATCAAGAGACAATGACTGGACACAGATTAACATTCAATGCATACATAGAAAGATCCATCCGAATAGAGGTAAAACTGTCTTTGTTGATTCAGGTGGTAAATTTGGAGAGCAGTGCTCTTTACAAAAGTGGGGAAGATCTTGATAAATGAACAAGTCTGGCCATTTATAGAGAAAAGCCAAGAGGAGTCTCATTGGAAAGAGTGAAAAAACACTATTGATGATGTCATAAGTCTGCCAAGACCATGCTTGTTGCCTCATTTTACGTGTTGGTCTTCTCCTCCGGCGGTTGGGCGGGTTTTTTCCTGTGTTTTGCAAGTTTTTTTTTGCCACCTCATGTTGTGGACGGCGAATTTGCTGCCCGCTACATTGGATTGCATGTAGGACTTCTTCCGACGTCGGTCGATAAGTTGCCGACCGTGGCAGTTTTTTCGACGTCGGCCTATGTAAGCTGCCGACGATGGGAGTTTTGCTGACGTCGGCTGATGTTAGTGGCCTCTTTTTCTCCGTCGGCATTGTGGGCAGTGATTTTGCCACCCTCTGCATTGCGCGTAGGGGGTCTCTTTTTACCCGCCTATGTTGTGGGCGGTGATTATGCCGCCCTCTACATTTTGTCTGCCCTTCCTTTTTTGCTAAGTGTCAAATGCCTCAATTTTTTCCCTTCTTCTTGTGAACATTTGAAGACCTTGCCTCTTGCTACTATGAATGCCAACGAACTAGGCCAATGAGCCAATGCTCTGAAACGGAGCTGTCGAACCCTGAAGGTGGACCTTGCAACTCGAAATGACTGGCCATGCAAATCTGGTGTAGGAGGCGACCGGAATTTTGCTTGAGGGGCAAAATTGGTTCAATAAATTGGTGACTCACAGGGTAAGCGTGCCTGCTATGCTTAGAACTCAGTTGCCTTACATTCCATTGGGTGCAGAGTCAGATGGTAACTTTTGAAGAGAGTTCTCCATAGCTTTGAAGATCTCAGAATCACATACACAGAATTTACCCCCATAAACAAAGGAAAACACACAAGCCTAAAACAACTAACTATGCAAACTGCACTTAGGGAAAATAGGGAAAACAACTGAAAGCAAACTATTATATACAGATAACCAAGAATGTTCGCATCCCTCCTGGATCGAAAGGAAAATTTCTTAAGTACCCTTCTTGGTGAAGAGACTTATCATGACAGGCAAGTAGCTGAAAGAAAATGAGATTTGGTGACTTCGTCCTCCAGCCTATCACCTGAGTTGGCTGGAAACCGAGGGGATCAAAATCGAACATGCCTCCAATATATACGTATTCTGATTATTTTGAGAGGCCTATTAGATGCTGGTCCTTCAAATTGGTGCCCCTCACCAAGAAATCAATTGCTACCAGTTTATCACCGTAAGCCTTCTGATCTGCACAATTCTTCTGCAATGTATCATGGTCTGATTTGTTTCCTTCTGCCTCACTGAAAACTCTGTCAGACTCATCATCCGCTTCCTCTTGGCCTTCTTGAAGAAGGGAGAATATGGTGATGTCTAAAAGGGGCTCACAAAATGATTGCTCATCCCACAAGACTTCACTTATCTATTTAAAGTTCAGTTCTTCAAGGTATTCTTCCATGAAGACAGACTTCCCCTTTTCCTCTTTGTTGATCAGGTTCTCTAGATTTTCAAAAATATCCTCCTGATCCTCCTCTAACTCAGGTTCTTCAATGTAGTCATCCTCATCAATAAAGCAAGGAAGTTCATCGACCAGAGGAGAAGAGGGCTTACCACGCATTTGTTCCTCTTTGAATTGCTGGAACATCTGCATATACGCAAGGCCTGCATCTTCTCCACTACTGATAAGGTCTTCACAAGGGGCATCAATGATGATTTCTTCTTCGTTGTCGCTCATGATAACCTCCTAAAGGTCTACAAATTAGATCTTTTGTTCCTCTCCTGACTCTTGCAAAATAGGTTCTTCCTCGAGAAGGGGTGAAGTGGAGAAATCAGGTGGAAGAGGGAACAGTCCTTGAGCTAGAATCAAATGATTCTCCTCTCTCCACTTAATCAGTACTTCATCAATATCAGGGGTGGCCTGATAACTCTCTTGGAAATGTGTAAGTGGGGTGTGTTCAGGCATGGAATGTGCTGTTTGGTCTGAACCATCCACCACACATTGGCTGAGGAATTTCTTTTTAGACTCCAACTCTATAATTCTCCTACTCAGATCTTCTTGGAAAAGCTTTCCCTGGAGGCTGCCAACATCATCACAGGCAGGCGCAGCTTCAGCTTCTTCAAAGTTTTGAGAAAAACCTTGCTTTTCTTCTTCCTCTTTGCTGCCCCATGATTCCACTGTCTTCCCCCAATTCAGGATCTCTGAATTTGAATTTTGCTCCTATGAACAGGCAGCAACTTTGTTCTCCACGAGGTCCTGAGGCTCTTCCGCAAGGTCTAAAAAAATTAACTCCCTTTCAAGGAGTAGCTTCATCCTAGCCTCTAAGTTTTCAATTTGTCTGGCTAGGTTTTCTTGAAAGAGTCTTTCTTGGAGGTGGCTAGTATGATCTTCTTCAAAGCTCTGAGCTGGTCCTTGGCATTCTTTCCTCCAACTTGGAATTTGCACATCATGCTAGAAAACTTGGGGAGGCTGAAGAATGCAAGGAAAACAATGTTGGTGCGTTGGAGGAGCCTCTAGAAGAGGGACGTGCTGGCTGGTGGTATTATTTTTGATGGAAGATTCCTGATCTAAGGAGTTGAAAAGATTGATCTCCATGGGAGGTTGCTCTGATACCCTCTAGTGTTGGAAAGCCAGGCGCACGAGATTGGGAGCAGCGGTATTTGATGAGTTGGAGTGAGCAAGTGCAATTTGGTAAAATGGATTTGGTGCAAAAGAGGAGGTTTTCTTTAGGTTAGGAGGGGGTACGCAAGGCTGGTTGCCTTGAATAGATGGATTTCTCCATTTTCTTACCTCCTCCTTCATGGACTACAAGGTTTGTGTTTGCCTAGACAAGCACTCCTCTTTATACATCAGCTCCTGCTGATACTTGTGCTACTCTTCCAGCCTGTCGATTTCCATTGTTTGCTTCTCAAAATCCAACGCCATCTCGCTTATAGTTGTAGGGCAATTGGGAGAGCTACTTGAGGGGATTCCATAAATATTTTGAGCCTGGTCGATATTATATGATGGAGAACAAAATCCATGATTTTGTGCAAAAGAAATATACATACAAGAAATGGATGATTTTTGATGGCACCAGGCTGCTTAACCATCCGATTTACTTCAAAGTCGCCAGATCCTGAAAAAACTTGATTTGTTGTAACAGGACCAGCATCAATCCTGAAACCTTACTGCATTAAAAACTTATCTCACCGGGCATGCCAAAACTGTTGATGCTGGAAAGTGCACCCTGCGGCAGAAAAATGGATTCTTGCCCTCTCCCCGCAACAAGGAAACCCCTCTCTCGCCTGTGGGATGGCGAAGCAGGAGAGGAGAGTCTCTAGGTATGGGCTAGTTCCCTCTGATGTATCTTGTTTGTTTTAGATAGCGCAAAATATAGGTATATAGGTATACTGTGAGGGGATGAAAAGAGATAGAGAAAAAGCATGAAAACAAACAGCCTACTCTAAAAGAGGTGATACACCAAAAACAGGTTGACCTTCCACATCCACACTCAGGATCAGGGAAAAACATGCATACACTTAGATCTGGTAGAAAAGACCAGGTCTCTGGGATGACAGGGAGGTTCTTATGAAAAGCACAAAAAATAGGGACTCACCAAGGTGCTGAGAAATACACACTGAAAGTGACCTTACCTGTTTTATACCTCCAAAACAGAACTCTACTCCTGGTAGCAGTAGACAGTGGCACTTTGTAGATCACAGGTTTGCTGGTGTTGAACCTGTGAGAGCATCAAGAGATAATGACAGGACACAAATTAACATTCAATGCATACACAGAAAGATCCATTCGAATAGAGGTAAAACTGTCTTTGTTGATTCAGGTGGAAAATTTGGAGAGCAGTGCTCTTTACAAAAGTGGGGAAGATCTTGATAAATGAACAAGTCTGCCCATTTATAGAGAAAAACCAAGAGGAGTCTCATTGGAAAGAGTGAAAAAACACTATTGATGATGTCATAAGTCTGCCAAGACCATGCTTGTTGCCTCGTTTTGCATGCTACTCTTCTCCTCCGATGGCTGGGCGGGTTTTTTCCTGTGTTCTGCAAGTGTTTTTTGCCGCCTCATGTTGTGGGCGGTAAATTTTCTGCCCGCTGTAGTGGATTGCATGTAGGACTTTTGCCGACGTCGGCCGATAAGCTGTTGACCGCGGCAGTTTTGCCGACGTCGGCCTATGTAAGCTGCTGACGGTGGCAGTTTTGCCAACGTCGACCGATGTTAGTGGCCTCTTTTTCTCTGCCGATGTTGTGGGCAGTGATTTTTCCGCCCTCTACATTGCACGTAGGGGGTCTCTTTTTACCCGCCCATCTTGTGGGCGGGGATTCTGCTGCCCTCTACATTTTGTCTACCCTTCCTTTTTTGCTAAGTGTCGAACACCCTGGTTTTTTCCCTTCTTCTTGTGAATGTTTGAAGACCCTGCCTCTTGCTACTGTGAATGCCAATGAACTAGGCCAATGAGCCAATGCTCTGAAATGGAGCTGTCGAACCCTGAAAGCAGACTTTGCAACCCGAAATGACTGGCCATGCAAAGCAGGTGTAGGAGGTGACTGAAATTTTGCCTGAGGGGCAAAATTAGGTCAAAAAATTGGCGACTCACAGGGTAAGCATGCCTGCTATGCTTAGAACTCAGTTGCCTTACATTCCATTGGGTGCGGAGTCAAATGGTAACTTTTGAAGAGAGTTCTCCATAGCTTTGAAGATTTTGGAATCACATACACATAATTTACCCCCACAGATGAAGGAAAACACACAAGCCTAAAACAACTAACTGTGCAAACTGCACTTAGGAAAAATAGGGAAAATAATTGAAAGCAAACTATTATATACAGCTAACCAGGAATGTTGGAATCCCTCTTGGATCGAAAGGAAAATTTCTTAAGTCCCCTTCCTGGTGAAGAGACTTATTGTGATAGGCAAGTAGCTGAAAGAAAATGAGATTTGGTGACTTGCTCCTCCTGCCTGTCACCTGAGTTGGCTAGAAACTGAGGGGATCAAAATTGAACATGCCTCCAATATATACGTATTCTGATTGTTCTGAGAGGCCTATTGGATGCTGGTCCTTCAAATTGGTGCCCCTCACCAGGAAATCAATTGTTTTCGATTTATCACCGTAAGCCTTCTGATCTACACAATTCTTCTGCAATGTATCATGGTCTTATTTGTTTCCTTCTGCCTCACTGAAAACTCTGTCAGACTCGTCCTCTGCTTCCTCTTGGCCTTCTTGAAGAAGGGCGAATGTGGTGATGTCTAAAAGGGGCTCACAAAATGATTACTCATCCCACAAGACTTTGCTTATCTGTTTAAAGTTCAGTTCTTCAAAGTATTCTTCCACAAAGATAGACTTCCCCTTTTCCTCTTTGCTGATCAGGTTCTCTAGATTTTCAAAAATATCCTCCTGATCCTCCTCTAACTCAGGTTCTTCAATGTAGTCATCGTCATCAATATAGCAAGGAATTTCATCGACCAGAGGAGAAGAGGGCTTACCATGCATTTGTTTCTCTTCGAAGTGCTGGAACATCTGCATATACGCAAGGCCTGCATCTTCTCCACTACTGATAAGGTCTTCACAAGGGGCACCAATGATGATTTCTTCTTCATTGTCACTCATGACAACCTCTTGAAGGTTTGCAGATTGGATCTTTTATTCCTCTCCTGCCTCTTGCAAAATAGGTTCTTCCTTGAGAAGGGGTGAAGTGGAGAAAGCAGGTGGAAGAGGGAACAGTCCTTGAGCTAGAATCGAATGATTCTCCTCTCTCCACTTAATCAATACTTCATCAATATCATGGGCGGCCTGATAACTCTCTTGGAAATGTGTAAGTGGGGTGTGTTCAGGCATGGAATGTGCTATTTGGTCTGAACCGTCCACCACACATTGGTTGAGGAATTTCTTTTTAGACTCCAACTCTATAATTTTCCTACTCAAATCTTCTTGGAAAAGCTTTCCCTGGAGGCTGCCAGCATCATCACAGGCAGGCACAGCTTCAGCTTCTTTAAAGTTTTGAGAAAACCTTGCTTTTCTTCTTCCTCTTTGCTGCCCCATGATTCCACTGTCTTGACCCAATTTAGGATCTCTGAATTTGAATTGTGCTCCTATGAACAGGCAACAACTTTGTTCTCCACGAGGTCCTGAGGCTCTTTCACAAGGTCTAAAAAAATTAACTCCCTTTCAAGGAGTAGCTTCATCTTAGCCTCTAAGTTTTCAATTTATCTGGCTAGGTTTTCTTGAAAGAGTCTTTCTTGGAGGTGGCTAGTATGATCTTCTTCAAAGCTCTGAGCTGGTCCTTGGAATTCTTTCCTCCAACTTGGAATTTGCACATCATGCTGGAAAACTTGGGGAGGCTGAAGAATGCAAGGAAAATACTGTTAGTGCATTGGAGGAGCCTCTAGAAGAGGGACGTGCTAGCTGGTGGTATTATTTTCGATGGAAGATTCCTGATCTAAGGAGTTGAAAAGATTGATCTCCATGGGAGGTTGCTCTGATACCCTCTGGTGTTGGAAAGCCAGGCGCACGGGATTGAGAGCAGCGGTATTTGATGAGTTGGAGTGAGCAAGTGCAATTTGGTAAAATGGATTTGGTGCAAAAGAGGGGGTTTTCTTTAGGTTAGGAGGGGGTATGCAAGGCTAGTTGCCTTGAATAGATGGATTTCTCCATTTTCTTACCTCCTCCTTCATGGACTGCAAGGTTTTTGTTTGCTTAGACAAGCACTCCTCTTTATACATCAGCTCCTGCTGATACTTGTGCTGCTCTTCCAGCCTGTCAATTTCCATTGTTTGCTTCTCAAAATCCAATGCCATCTCCCTTATAGTTGCAGGGCAACTGGGAGAGCTACTTGAGGGGATTCCATAAATATTTTGAGCCTGGTCGATATTATATGAAGGAGAACAAAATCCATGATTTTGTGCAAAAGAAATATACATACAAGAAATGGATGATTTTTTATGGCACCAGGCTGCTTAACCAGCGGATTTACTTCGGAGTTGCCAGATGCTGAAGAAACTTGATTTGTTGTAATAGGACCAGCATCAATCCTGAAACCTTACTGCATTAAAAACTTATCTCACCGGGCATGCCAAAACTGTTGACGCTGGAAAGTGCACCCTGCAGCAGGAAAATGGATTCCTGCCCTCTCCCCGCAACATGGAAACCCCTCTCGCTTGTGAGATGATGAAGCAGGAGAGGAGAGTCTCTAGGTATGGGCTAGTTCCCTCTGATGTATCTTTTTTGTTTCAGGTAGCGTAAAATATAGGTATATAGGTATACTGGTGGGGGATGAAAAGAGTTAGAGAAAAAGCATGAAAACAAACAACCTACTCTAAAAGAGGTGATACACCAAAAATAGGTTGACCTTCCACATCCACACTCAAGATTAGGGAAAAACATACATACACTCAGATCTGGCAGAAAAGACCAGGTCTCTGGGATGACGGGGAAGTTCTTATGGAAAGCACAAAAAATAGGGACTCACCAAGGTGCTGAGAAATACACACTGGAAGTGACCTTACCTGTTTTATACCTCCAAAACAGAACTATACTCCTGGCAGCAGTAGACAGTGGCACTTTGTAGATCGTAGGTTTGCTGGTGTTGAACTTGTGAGAGCATCAAGAGACAATGACTGGACACAGATTAACATTTAATGCATACACAGAAAGATCCATCTGAATAGAGGTAAAACTATCTTTGTTGATTCAGGTGGAAAATTTGGAGAGCAGTGCTCTTTACAAAAGTGGGGAAGATCTTGATAAATGAACAAGTCTGGCCATTTATAGAGAAAAGCCAAGAGGAGTCTCATTGGAAAGAGTGAAAAAACACTATTGATGATGTCATAAGTCTGCCAAGACCATGCTTGTTGCCTCGTTTTACGTGTTGGTCTTCTCCTCCGGCAGCTGGGTGGGTTTTTTCCTGTGTTCTGCAAGTATTTTTTTCCACCTCTTGTTGTGGGTGGTGAATTTGCCACCCGCTGCAGTGGATTGCATGTAGGACTTCTGCCGACATCGGCCGATAAGCTACCGACCGTGGCAGTTTTGCCGACGTCGGCCTATGTAAGCTACCGATGGCTGGAGTTTTGCCGACGTCGGCTGATGTTAGTGGCCTCTTTTTCTCTACCAACATTGTGGGCAGTGATTTTTCCACCCTCTACATTGCGCGTAGGGGGTCTCTTTTTACTCACCCGTGTTGTGGGCGGCGATTCTGCCACCCTCTGCGTTTTGTCTGCCCTTCCTTTTTTGCTAAGTGTCAAACGCCCCAATTTTTTCCCTTCTTCTTGTGAATGTTTGAAGACCCTGCCTCTTGCTACTGTGAATGCCAACGAACTAGGCCAATGAGCTAATGCTCTGAAACGGAGCTGTCAAACCCTGAAGGTGGACCTTGCAACCTGAAATGACTGGCCATGCAAAGTAGGTGTAGGAGGTGACCGGAATTTTGCCTGAGGGGAAAAATTGGGTCAACACTAACCACTAAAATAACATCATGATTTATTTAATGCAAATACCAATTTGTGTTATATAAATTATCATAGCCCATTCACATTAGTTTCTATGGAAAACAATACACATGGAAACTATCAACCAAACACAATTTATGTCAAGCATATACCATCACCAATATGGAAACCTGTTGAAGCATAAATAAACTCATTTCATTTTTAGCATACATCCATCACCAATATGGAAAATTGCTAAGGATGAAAAACCATGTAACCTATGTTACAACATACACCATCACACAATATGGAAAAGGCTATAACATCATCATACACTCATCATTTCAAACATAACCAAAATAATCCATAACCTAGCCTCTGTTTTCCCTTTTTAAGAGAACTACATTGGCTTAAGGCCCTTAAAATAGGGGCTATGTAGGCAGCACTCAATTGACATGGGGTCTTCTGAGGTTAGCTCAGCCATTCATTTGTTCATCTACCTAATGGACAAACTATCTAAACCCTAGGCTCACCACCTATCATAAACTGCCCAACATCATGACCAAACAACCAGCCCTGACACTGTAAAAGTCACTTAGACTTCTCATGGGGCACATTAGAGATCACATACATCTCCTTACCCATAACAAACAACCCTTGAGATCACTTTTATCTCAGCCTGACTCGACAAAAGACCTTGGAGATCATGACTATCTCCTCAAACCACGACCACTTTCGAGACAACTTTGCCTTGGTTGTTTTGATTGCATATGCTACCTCACAAAGGGTTAGAAAATTATACGTGCCCCTCACACATATTATCAGATCGTGACCTAGTTGATCCCCAATATCTATGACATTTTCATGTTTTCCAGGAGCACTTCCTAGCCCAGATACTTGGAACACGATGACCATTGGAGCTACAACTTTGATCGATCTAACCCAATCAGCTACCACTAATAAGCTAGGGACCGATTAGTTTGATTTTAGTCCTCCTCGACCAATTGGAGCTACAGATTTGATCATTTAACCCAATTAGCTACCACTAATAAGCTGGGGACCGATTACTTTGATTTTAGTGCTCCTCGACCTTGCCTACAATAATTTGACCTACCTTTCAAGTGAAGTGGTATACGCACAATCTCAACTATTACAGCATTCACACTCTAATCTCACCTTACCCATCCACTTCCTATCAAATCGGCACCCGATTTTAGGTTCCCTTCTCTCAATTCCCACTTTGAGGGGGAATGCCTCATCCCATACCTAGGGCAACCTACATCTATTTTTGTCTTGTAGTTCGTCAGGATAAACCACAAGACAAAAAGGGGAAAATGTAGACACCAATATCGTGTCAACCCCCCCTTGGTCCCTTTTTAAACATTAACACTCATAACCCACACTTGAACCCCTTTCACCTTGGACACCTCACCTAGACACCTCGCCTAGACACCTCACCTAGACACCTCACCCTAAGACCATTTCTTAACCTATGAGTCATCCTGAGACTAGGTCCTCCAAATCCTAACTACCCATGACCTATTCTCACTCCCTATTAACTCCCTAACCAACTCTCGTGCCTCATAAACCCATGTTTTGACCGTTCTCTAATGGAAAAAGCACTTGGCGGGTGGAAAAATGGGCAAAGAGCTAAAAATAGCCCTTTTACCTATTCTTTCTCCACTGATGTCAGTCAATGGTCAACTGATGCCAGCAAGATCACTGATGTCGGTTACATAACCTAAGCTCTAACATTGAGCTGGGCCCTGGGCCTTCTTGCTGATTGACACGCACACTCTGAGACCAATCATCAGAATTTGACTATCGCTCTCCTGGCTACCAAAGCTCTACACAAGTCACTCCAGACATTGGATTGAAACACTATATGAGGACCTCAACATCAACCACAATAGGAATAAGCATTCTAACACCTCTGGTTCTTCATCTAATAGAGCTAAGTATTATGTATCATTTTAGTATATTAGAATACATTGGTAATTAGTTTCCATTTTATGTTTCTAAGAACTATTGAGAGAAACCTGTTTTGTTTTAGGGAGAGGCTGAAAAGCCTTCCTCTTATTCTTACCCTCTTTTCACACCTATCCCCACCTTTTGCCCTTCCTCAGACCTTATTCACCTTCTCACAATCTTGCATAAACCTTTAAACTTCCAGACTCCTCTGTCAACCACAAAAATAACCTAAGACCCATCCAAGGCCCACTACCTCTACCGACATCGACAACAAAACCGACGTTGACATCATTTCCAAACTGACCTAGGTAGAAATACTGATGTCAGCAACTGTGACAGACTCACTATAGAGAACATGTATGAGTTATCTATTTTTATCTTTCTTAGTCTTTCATCATTTCTTTTTATACAACACTCTTTTTGTTAAATAGTGGACTGTCATCCCTAACGGAGCTTTACTCTTCCAAGATCGAGCACCTAGCTTGGCAGTCCACCATATATTTTTCTAACATCTTTTTTTGAGTTTTATTCTTATTGCAGGTGTTTCCTCCACAGCCAAAGAGGAGCTCCCACAATGCTTAGATATGGTGCACACTTAATCTGGGTAACGTCAAACCCAAAACCTTTAACCTTAGTTTCTTCTTCCTTATATGAATGCAATTAGCGAAAACTTAGAGAAACACACACAATTCACATAATTTTAATTGCATTGCCTACCTTGAAAGTGTTGGATAATACCATATGCACCCTCCCTTTTTCCTTTTCTCCACTTCATTCCTTTGTTACCCAGATTTGTGTTTTCTTCTCTTCTTCTATAATCCTCTTTCTCCTCTCCTCTATGCCCCATCTTATTTTTTTCTTTTTAGGTATGATTTTCTTCTTTTAAAAACTACCTTCTTTCTTATTTTTTTGTGTTTTTATTTATTCCATAAGTTTTCTTTAAATCTTTTAAATCTCACATTTTTTTAATTTAATATTTCCTTATTTGTTTCTTTTTTTTAATTATAATTATAAATTTTCCTAACTAAATAATTAACACAATTACTTGCCTAATTTCAACACAATATAATGTAATTGGTAATTATGAAAAAAAAATCATTATTCTATTTTCTAATTTGTTTTATTTTACACTTTTTAATGGTCTCAAGATAACAATATAATTTTGCTACTATTTTAATACATGTGACCAACACCACAATGTAACAATAATAAAACTAATATAAGGTTGATGATGTTTTTTTAATCCAAAATGATAAATCAAACAATGTTAAATGAAATACCATGACATGACCACATAGAGTCATTCTACACTAGATATATGTTTAATATCCATAATGCAATCACATGAGGTTAATTCTACATAATCAATAAACTAAGCTAACACACAACTAACCATGTGTAAACAACTATTTAAATGTAAACAACATCAAAAATTCACTATGCTGACCATTCAGCTATGCATATAATATGTACTAACTAATGTGATGTGTATGGGGTTCTAGTTATTCCTTTGTCAGCCTCCAACATCTTCATCTACATCACCCTCCCTGATGATGCTCTCCCTCTATTATGCTCTAAGGGATGAGTCTCTCCTGCATCAAACTCATAACAAGTAGGTGGTTAGTCCATAACATTATGATATGTATATCATAAAATACTATTGAAATAACATATTATCATGATCATAATGTAATAATATACACTACAGCTAACTCATAGCACAGTAATCACATAATAAAATTAATATTCAACTATCTCATAAAAACATATAACTCATAACTTAGTTAATAATAGCCAAATCAAAATTTCAACTATAAATATCCATGGATAATCAAGTAAGTTTGTTTAGAAAGGAATTGGGATGTAACAAATAACATCCCACTTGCTTGCCATCTCAGAGGCTTCACACTTTCCATGCTCCTCTCTGATTTCATAGGTGTTTGAGATGATGCCACATTATAACATCTTACATGTTCACTAGCCCAACATTGACTGTATAATTGAATGTGTTGACATCACTCCCAGGTTAGTAGGATGGTAACATGCGACTTCTTTTAAACAACTCATAAAATTCACAAAAATTGACTAAGGAAAAATTGAATTAAAGGGATCTGAACTCAAAGGCATAATCATTTGTGGCATTGACTTACTTGGATATGTAGAACATAGAGGCATTGGGGTATTAACCTTAATGACTTAGTCCCTCTGACCTTCCACACTCCTAGACACTACCACTTGGTAGTTTTATATAACTCTGGGGCATTATAGACTTAGTTTTCTGGCTAATCCTTTGGGCTATTAGATGATCCCATACAACATCATTTGGCCAAATTTCAAAAATCCTAAAATTCAACTAATGCAAAAGCTAAAATAAACTCAAATAAATAATGGCTAAGGTAAGACATCAAATTAGTCGATAAGGAAAATGATTAAGGAAAAAGCCATCGAGAGCTCGATAACTAGCTAAGGCTCAATCTGAAGAAAAAACATAGAGATGGCTCTAAAATTGGGAATATATCAAGATAAAATAAACATGCCTAGGTTATTACTATTGAGTCCATAAAGGATCAAAAGATCGTTTAGATAAAAAAGCATGATTATAAACCAATAAACTCATTGATTTAGTCAATTTATCAAATGAACACAAGGTGAGTTTACTCAATCCAACATATTTAAAGGAATAGCTTGCTAAAACTACACCAAAGGTCTAAGCCTAATAAAACTTCATCAGTTTTATTAAATAACCTAGTTATTGGGAAGACATAAAACAAACAAAAACTCAATTATAAAATCCTAGGTAATTATTTCATAAGACATCCATATGATCCACAACAACATCAAAGGTTCAAAAAACTATTTTTATTATTATTCCAAATAATAATCTATAGCTTTACAATTATGTTCTATTCATCCTTACATAAGCTAGATGCAGACCAAAGTTAAATCATCATAGCTTTGAAAATGAGAGATGCATGCATAATAAATAAAATGTTTTTATCAAAGTTTCAATCAAATGACTCATAATATTTTATTAGAAAATCCATAAGGCCAAAGAGCTTTCCTATACATAACGACTCCTTCCCAAAGGTCTGAATAAAAATGGTCATAATCAAACATGACTCATTTTATAAAAGAGTTCAACACAAAGATAGGATAAGTCTTTATTCATGATTGGTATAGTCATATCAAAAATATCAATGTTTAATTCATATCAACAAGCTAAATTGGTATTCCTAACAACAATCTCATAGCTATTTATCTAAGTTCCACTCATTTTTAGTTAAGTTTAATTCCTTTAACTCTTCTCATCCAAATAAATAAAATAAAATAATTCTCAATAGACCAGTCATTCATGACAAAGATATAAGTAAGAAAATCAATATGTTTATTTATTTGAAAGTGTCTTAAGGTTAAAGACTTGATATATACAAGACTCTTCTCAAGATCATATGAATCAAGAATTTATAAAAGTAACCTCTCAAATTAATGTTGAGGTTTCAATATTTTAAAAAAATAAAATAATCCATAATGGGAATACTATCCAAACTCTATTTTTAACAAGAATTTTATAAGCAGGTTGGCTACTAAAACATTAGTACTACATTAGATTTATTCATCTTTTATCATAAGTGATAAATACATATTTATGTATGATTAAGTATAGAAGAACCAATTAGTCTTAAGTAGCATCCACCTCCACTTTTGAGCATCTACTGGCCACTAGAAGGAAGGGTCACTGCCCACTATTTTGTCATCATCAAACTGCTGCTTTAGACACCCTCAAACTCAAGACTCCCATCTCTAAGCATGTTTACATCACTTAGTAAAGGAAAGGATGGATATGTAAGCCAAGATATCTTAAAATAAGAGAAAGACCATGCAACACCTACAGTCTTATTCCTAGTTTTTGTCCAAGAGAATTACAATATAAATACAAAGTAAATAAACATTAAAATGATCATTTAAGTGAATCAAAATATTCATAAGTATAAACTAGTAGGCAAGCTTTCACAGCATAACCAAGACCTACCATTTGTTGGAGTATAAAGAGGATAACTCACTCTATTGCTTATATACAATAGTCATGAGAGGGTTAGGCCAATCTACTATCATGTCTCATCATGAAATGGTTTAACAACTTCCATCGTGACATTCACAAGAGGGTCAAACATTCTACCACTATGCCCCACATAGGAGGGCTTGACATTCTTCCATCATGAAGATGCTTCTCATAGAAAACCACTACCTAATGTCACAATAACATTTAATACTATTCAAGCAAAATATGAAAATCCAAATTAAGTGAGGAAGAACACAACCTTTTCCAGACCCTTAACTAGGCAAATAACTGCACGGTGGCTAATGCATAACCATGGCAAAATAATAAGATAGGTAGAATAAACCAAATGGCCTTTTTCTCCTTTAAGTAAGAACATAAACAAAAAATTAGAATCATTTCATTTAAACTAAGAAGAAGCAATCACTCCAAGGCCCTAAAAAAGGAAATCACTACATGATGACCAATGATCAGAACCATAGGCAAACAATAAAATAGGTAGTATAAACTAAGTGGTCTTATTCTCTTGAAAGCAAGAAGAATAAGCAAGAATATAGTCATTTCATTTCAAATGAATAACATAAAAACATAAGTTATAAGGAATCTCACCTATCAACCTTTAGATTGTATGAGCACTATCCTCCAGTTATCTACACTTAGCTCTTCCTAACTAACTAATCCTATTTATAGCTTATACTTATTTTATGTCAAATCCAATTATTTTATAATTTAGCAAAATTCCCTAACTAAGGGAGTTTGAATCCTATATATAGACATCTAAGTATCAACTAAACACTAGCTACTTACCAACCCATGTCTCATCAATGGACATTCTTTCTCATTTTCCATTAAGGTGCATAGTAGTTTCGTATGCTCTTGTGGTTTCTTCCATGACTCCCTTACCTCTTTTTCCACTTGATCCTAGTACTAAGGCAATCAAAGGAAGAGCCACTAATTGGCCACTATATATTATAGACATTGGCTATAAGATCATTTTGGTTAGGTGATAACAAGTTCTACCAACTAGGCTTAAAGGCTAGCTCCTAATCAAACATTGTGTTTACTACGAGGTAGACTAGGCAACTAAATATTTAACAAGGGTTTTGGAAGGTTTAAAATTGATTAGTGATATCACCATGCTTGGAATAGTATTTTTACTTCATTGGCCCTTTTTATATTTTTGCACACTCGATGCACATAAAATTCCTCTATCCTAATAGATGAAATTATAAAATTTAATCAAACAAAGCAATTTCAATCAATTAATAATATTCAATCAGTCATAGAATATCAACATACATGTAGATAATTTAATATGGTTTGATACATAAGTAGTTACCATTTCATAAGATTAGAAGCAATGATGCAACATCATTTAAGTCAATACATCTCATAGACATAATCAAATTTCATAAATACACATTGCATAAAGAAATTTAGGAATCATATTTTCATAAGTAAACAAATCCAAAACATGATTGATAGTTGGTCTTTCTCATGGTTCCCAACACATGAGAGACTTCATGAAATCCTTGCACGTCTTAGTTGAACATGACTTAACAACATAATCTCATAAGTAGAACATATAAGCCATAATGTCATAATCATCTTTCCAAAGATGAGCACTATGAAAAATGGGACCTTATAACTCCCTCCCCTTATGCAGAATTCCACCTGGAAGTCATTGAAAGAGGTGAGAATATCAAACCCTCAAAGGTGTAGTATCTTTCCAAGTTGTTAATTTATCATACTTGTCCCATTAGACCTTGACCTGATCTAGGTCTCTACCTCAAATTGTCAGTGCCTCATGTGCTAAAATCCTGGCAGGCTACAAAGTCATATCCCTGTCGGTCTCGACCTATAAGGCCATCCCATCCAATACGTGAGTAATGTCAGAAACATACAAATGTGAAAAAGATACATGAAATACATCATGAACATGGGATAGGCTAGGTGGTAAAGCCAATCTATAAGCTACTGGGCCAACGATCTCCAAGACCTCAAATGGTCTAAAAAAATGAGGTGCCAACTTTGACCCTTTTCCATAATAGATGGGGATCTTGTTGGATTTCACCCTCAATAAAAATTTGTGTTGTAAATATTGTCATTGATGTCAAAGGTCTAGTATTATTGGTGATAAAGGCCCCATTGCATTTAATATTGTTGGTAATAAATATATCTTGGCTAATATGAGTTAATATTTATTTAATATTAACGAATATATTTTTGGTTGCATATGAGACAAAAGAAGGGCCCATGGAGAATTCGAAGAGCCATGGGATAAAGACAAAATAAGGATGGGACACATTTTTCCATGAAGAGTCATCTTGGGGAATACCAAGAGTCACCAAGTGAAGACAAAAGAGTAAAGGGCGAATTTCTCATGAAGAGACACTTTAAGGAATACGAAAATTCACCAAAGATAAGGACAAAAGTGGGAAGGATGTTTTTGGTCATGAAGGGTCACCACATGAATTTTCAAATGCTTGGATATGAAGGGTCATCCAAGATTGGCACCATTTTCCATGAGGATTGAAAGGTCACAAAAGGGGGAAGGCCAAAGGTCATTTGGAAAGCTATAAATAAAGGCTTGAGTAGACATTTGTAATATGGAAGTGAGAGGTTGATTTGATATTGTAATATCTATCTTAGAATAGCAATTATGAGAGATGAATATGATTTGTATTTGTTATATCTAGCTTAGAAGAGCAAAGGTGAGAGAAAGAGGAAGGAGATGTTGTATTGATCTATCATTTGTTGAGATAGCAACATTGAAAGATAGGTGTGTCGTATACACAAAGGGGTAGGTGCTCCTGTGGGTTGGTGCTCACGAATTATTGTTGGGTTGATGCTCAACAAAGGGGTTGGTGCTCCTGTGGGTTGGTACTCACGAATAGGTGCTGGGTTGGTGCTTGGCAAAGGGGTTTGAAGCTCCTATGGGTTGGTGCTCACGAATTGTAGTTGAGGTTTGTACTTGGCAAAGGGGTATGGTGCTCTTGTGGGGTTGTTCTCATGAATATATTTGAGATTGATTCTCTATGGTTTTTCCCACATTGGGTTTCCATGTTATATATGGTGTCTCTCTCTATCTTGTGTGGATGTTTATTGTTTGAGTTTTATTACATATCTTGAATGTTTGATTAAGTGGAATTTGGTTAAAGGAAATATTTATAAGATATATAATATACTGATTCACCCCCCCCCTCTTAGTATATTCTATGCTTAACAATTGGTATCAAAGCAGGTTCCTTTTTGAAAAGTTTTATAGCTTGAAGGTAGATCGAGAAAGCATGATGGTTGGGTCACAGGAAGGATTTTCTACAAATAAGGCACCTTTGTTTGATGGGACAAATTATGCTTTTTGGAGCATGAGAATGAAGGTTTATTTGATGGCCCTTGGATTAGAAATATGGAAATCAGTGGTGGAGGAATATGAAGAGCCACATACATCTACAATTACTCCAACAAAAAATAAGGCAAGTGAATGTAATGCTAAAGCTTTAAATGCTATTTTATGTGGTTTATGTGAATCTGAATTTGTTAAAGTTATGAAATGTAAATCTACTCATGAAACTTGGGTAAAACTTGAGAATATTTACAAAGGTGATGGAAAGGTTCAGCAAGCTACGTTGTAGACTTTTAGAAGGCAGTTTGAAAGTTTGAAGATGGAAGAAGAAGAAGATATAACAAGTTATCTCTTGCGAGTTGATCAGATAGTAAATCAGATTCAAGGTCTTGGACAAACATGGGAAGAGTCAACGGTGGTGCAAAAGTTTTTGAGATCTCTACCAATGAGATATGATGCAAAGGTTTCAGCAATCGAGGAGATGAAGAATTTAGCCAAGCTGAAGATGGATGAGCTTCATGGTATTCTCACGGCATATGAGATGCGGACAGAACAAGATAAACCCTCAAAGAGAGAAGCAACTTTCAAGACATCAAAGAAGGAGAAAGCTAAGATTCAAGAATCAAGTGATAGTTCCAGTGATGATGAAGATGACAATGAAGCACCTTTCATTTGTAGGCCAAAAAGAGGAACAAGGAAATATCAAGGAAAATTACCTTTTAAATGTTTTAATTGTGGAAAGATTGGACATTTTTCAGCTAGATGCCCAGATAAGGTTAAAGATGAAGAAGAAGAAAAGCCTACATACAAGAAGAATTTCAAAGGAAAATCTAAGAAGGGATTCGAGAAGAAGAGCTTGTATTATAAAGATCCTAGCTCAGGTGAAGATAGTGGAGTCAGCGATTCAGAAGAAGAAGAGATTTTATTCATGGCTATACATGAAGATGATCAAGAAGAAGAAGAAGAGGAGGAAGCTGAAGTAGATATGGAAGGAGAAATCAATTGTGCCCTAGAAGAGTTAGAAGCTATTCAGAAGAAGAATCAAAGGTTAAAGTGCCAGATCGAGAAAAATGAACAAGAGTCAAAGGAAATGATTGAAGATCTACAAGCACGCTTTGAAGAAGCCAAGACGAATGAAGAAGATCTCACAGCATAGTTGGATATAGCAAGAAAAGATTGTGAAAGGTATGTTATTGAAATTGCCTCTTTAAAAGAAGATATTAAGAAAGTGGTCAGTGATAAAGCAGTCAATGATTCAAAATTTGAAGATAGCACTAACATGCTGAATAAGATATTAGAAAGTCAAAAAGCATATTCAGATAAAATAGGGATCAGATTTGAAAAGAAAAAGAGCTATACTGAAGCTCTTACACAAGAGGACACAAAAAGGGGAGAAGTGAAGAGTACAGAGGACATTCCAAACAAAGAAGGCTGGAAGGAACAAAACTATAAAAGGCAATCAGGTCAGAGATATACAGACAGGTCTTATTTTTGTGGCTATTGTTTTTATTGTAATGGATATGGTCACAAGAAATTAGAATGTAGAAAAAGAGCTAAAAATTTCAGAAATAAGGAGAAGGAAAGTCAAGTAGATTCAAGCAGAAGCCACAACTCTTTTGCTCCTCTATCAAGCTTTGATGAAGAGACCATAGTATGCTACAAGTGCAACAACTATAGACACATAGCTCGGTATTGCAGAAGCATGTTCTAGTTAGTCAAGAAGGATCAGAGGTTCAAAGCTCCATTCATCAAGAAGAAGAATCAGAGTGTCAAAGATCCATTCATCAAGAAGAAACTTCAGACATGTACATGGCAGAAGAAACAACATGAAGATTCTATGATGGTGTAGACAGCTTTGCATGTGGGAAGTAAAGATCATCCATGGTTAATTGATAGCAGATGTTCGAGGCATATGACAGGAGATAAAAGTAAGTTCATTTCTCTAAAGAAGATTAATGGTGGTACAGTGAGGTTTGGAGATAAAACCACTACAAGGATAGTCGGAAAAGGTACTTTGAGTTTGGATTATGGTAGAACTAAGACTAAAAATGTTTTGTATGTAAAAGGTCTTAAGCATAATCTATTGAGTGTTATTCAAATTTGTGATTAAGGATACACATTAAGGTTTCATGCTGAAGGTTGTGAGATTAGAAGAAAAGATTCAAATGAGTTGATTGCAGATGCTCAAAGGACAGGGAAAAATGTGTATGTATTGTTAGATATATTCTCAAAGGCACGATCAAAGGATACATTCAAAGATCAGAGAGAGGAGTTGGGAGTAATTTCTATTACTTCCTGCCATTGATGTTTAGCATCAAGTGAGGGGGAGCTAAGTGTTAGCTCCAGGTAGGCCCTTTGTCATTGATGTCAAAGGGGGAGAATAACATGTACAAGTGCAAAAAAAATAGGTACAGGGAATAGGTACAGGTTGATACAGTAAGGGGGAGTTACTATATGTTTTCAAATGATAGGATGTGCAGGTGACAAGATGTGGCAGTTTCAGGATTGAGGTTGCCATCAATGACAAAGGGGGAGATTGTTGAAAATATTGTCATTGATGTCAAAGGTCTAGTATTATTGGTGATAAAGGCCCCATTGCATTTAATGTTGTTGGTAATAAATATATCTTGGCTAACATGAGTTAATATTTATTTAATATTAACGAATATATTTTTGGTTGCATATGAGACAAAATAAGGGCCCATGGAGAAGTCGAAGAGCCATGGGATAAAGACAAAAGAAGGATGGGACGCATTTTCTCATGAAGAGTCATCTTGGGGAATACCAAGAGTCACCAAGTGAAGACAAAAGAGTAAAGGGCGAATTTATCATGAAGGGACACTTTAAGGAATACAAAAAGTCACCAAAGGTAAGGACAAAAGTGGGAAGGACGTTTTTGGTCATGAAGGGTCACCACATGACTTTTCAAATTCTTGGATATGAAGGGTCATCCAAGATTGGTGCCATTTTCCATGAGGATTGAAAGGTCACAAAAGGGGGAAGGCCAAAGGTCATTTGGAAAGCTATAAATAAAGGCTTGAGTAGCCATTTGTAATATGGAAGTGAGAGGTTGATTTGATATTGTAATAGCTAGCTTAGAAGAGCAATTATGAGAGATGAATATGATTTGTATTTGTTATATCTAGCTTAGAAGAGCAAAGGTGAGAGAGAGAGGAAGGAGATGTTATATTGATCTATCATTTGTTGAGATAACAACATTGAGAGATAGGTGTGTGGTATACACAAAGGGGTAGGTGCTCCTGTGGGTTGGTGCTCGGCAAAGGGGTTGGTGCTCTTGTGGGTTGGTGCTCATGAATAAGTGCTAGGTTGGTGTTCGGCAAAGGGGTTTGAAGCCCCTGTGGGTTGGTGCTCACGAATTGTAGCTGAGGCTTATACTTGGCAAAGGGGTATGGTGCTCCCATGGGGTTGTTCTCACAAATATATTTGAGATTGATTCTCCGTGGTTTTTCCCACATTGGGTTTCCATGTTATATCTGGTGTCTCTCTCTATCTTGTGTGGATGTTTATTGTTTGAGTTTTATTGCATATCTTGAATGTTTGATTAAGTGGAATTTGGTTAAAGGAAATATTTATAAGATATATAATATATTGATTCACGCCTCCCCTCCCCCCCCCTTCTCAGTATATTCCGTGCTTAACACTTCGTCACCAATATTAAAATATCGTTCAATTCTCTTTGCATCAACATATTTCTTCTGCCGATCCCTGGTAATCTCCAAGTGCTATCATTTCTTAATCAAGTATTGCATCTATTTCATTAAAATATCGTAAATACATATTGATGAAACATAAATTTATAATAATCACTCATAAAATTATCATTAAATTTATTGTAATTTTCATCATTCATATTATTTGCATTTATTTTATTCATACCATTTACATTTTCATCTATATGCATCAATAAAATAAGTAACAACCTCATTAATAATTACCATTTTCTTTTTCTAATTAACACAAGTACCACTTAAATAAAGCTCTACAAAATCAATTGGATTGGAATTCTATCTACCAATATTTTTAATATAGAACTTAGATCTATTATTATTTAATAGTATATGATCTAAACATATAAAGCACGTAATCAAGGGTTTGAAATAATATACAAGGAATTAAGGTTAATGATATAAAATAAAATAATCACAACCTTGTTTAAGATAAATACTAGCAAGAGATCTAGAAGGAAAATAATCATACAAAAGAAAACATGTTGGTAAGAATCTTAGGTATAATTAGGATTAGATACATAAGATAAGCATAAACAAACTCTAGGAGGAGTGTGCAAAGCAATATAGGTTTATATGGTCAAGAGACACTATGTTGATCGTTTAAAGATAACACAAGCAAAAAGTGAATTAAATGTAATAATATAGAGACAATACAAATTTAAATGTGAAAATAAATAGAGAATTAAAATATTTGAAATTGATGAAAGGGATTTTTAGATAAATCTTTGAATTATAATTTACTTCAAAAAAATTTAGATAAATTAATATATAATTTTTTTATTGATATTTTAGATTACAATTAGTGATCTATTATTAAAAAGAAATTTTTTAAATCAAATAAAATGTTTAATTTATAAGAATTATTATTTTTGGATTGAAATTTTATTTTTACACGGATTAAATGTACAAAATGCTTCTTTGATTTAGTGCCAAGCACTGAAGAGTATTTATTTTGCGAAATTTCTTGAAGATTTATACCTTAATGAATAATTGGGGAACACCTTTTACACCATCATCCTCACCCTTAAACTACAACCCATTTAATAAAATTATTATTTTTCACAATAATATTCACAGTTTAAATAAATAAATTATTTTTCATTTTCCCATAAGAACAAGCAATTTAATTATCAAATTCTTCTAAATTTTTATTCCGTATAAAAATTATATCTTAACCTTTAATTGAGAAACACTCAATTAATTCCCAACTATACTCGATATTATAACCGTGGAGCAAACTTGAAGAGCAGGCCAAGGGAGTAAGGATAAGGAGAAAGTGACAAAATAAGAACGCCGCCGGCCGAGATAAGACGCTGCCAAACAAAGAAACATTTATTCCAATCAGGCATGCGGACTTTATAAATGATCATCGACCATTGAACACTCTGCAAATAAATTGGTCGATGCAGATTAAAGCAAGAAAATATGTGTTACGTTAGTTGCGGTTGTTACTGGCCATTCCGCAGATATCCTCGGCGTGTGACGCAGATGGCCATATCTGGCAAAAACAAGCAGAGCTGCAACAGCAAGAATGCATCTCAGGAACAATTTAAGGGAATGGGGAAGAAGAAGAAGAAGCAATGGGGGATTATGTAATTCACAACCATCATTTCGCTTTTAAAGGATTTTTTAATTACTTGTCTGGTTCTTTTTTTTTTTGAATGGAGGAGGCATTGCGAAATATTTATTCAATGTGATTATCTGTTGTTGGTGCTTCTTGTGTATAATATTTGGAAGTTATGAATCCAATTCTTAGAATTATTTTGGAATTTATTCCTGGTTGGTTGTCTTAAAATATGAAATTTGATAGGAGTTTGGCAGATGGCTGCATTAGTTTCATTAGTTTCTGTTCCAGTTGTTGCAGTGCTAAGTGATTGGTAATTTTTCAAAAACAAATGTGAACTGGATTGCAAGATGGTAATTCTTGTGAACATGGTTATATTTGGTGGTGGGCCAGATCAGGCCTGTATCAAAGTTCATTTGCATTCATAGTTTGAAAAGAGATTCCCATACTTAAATTTTTTTATTTATTTTATATATTGATTTGCACCAAGGGTTAATATTGGATTATGGGATTGCAAAAGATACAATTAGGGACAGTGCAGTAGCCCATTTCATGGAGTATAAAAGAGAAAATTAAATCTAAAAGAAGTATATGGAAAACCCTAATTTAATATAATAATGCATTCTAAAGAAATAAAAAGAGAGGGTTTTGTTAAACATTTTAAATGTTCAAAGTGCTTTGTAAAAAAATGTGTGATGGGTGTTAGATCATATAAATCATCTATTGATACCTCATGTTTTTATTATATAAATTTAAAAGTTGGTCATGTAATCTTTTTTTATTGATAATAGGAGATTACTAAAAATAAGATATAATTATTTTGGTGCAGGGCTCTTAAGAAACTTATGTATGAAAATTTACTGGTGAATGTTACAAACCTGGGCACACACAAAGTAATCTAGCAACATAAATATAACAAATATGTATTTAATGAAAGAATATAACAATTTTGTATTAAAATAAAAAATACATACTATAAACTATTGAGGGTCTCTTCAAGGAGACAACTTCTTTTGAACATGACTCAATACAAAAATTCAATACATAATCTTTCTTCTTACACAAACTCTCTATTTAAACTAATTTATCCAACACCATAATCCTTAATTGATTAATAATTTAAAAAAATAAAAATAATTTAAATTGCATGACGGTGATTCTTCTAACATAATTAGATTTGGTTATTGGCCAGATTATCTCTGTTTACCCCTCAAACTTTTGTATATATCTTATATGCATATAGTAAAAAATAAAAATAAAAAATTGGTACTTTCCATAATATTTGTAATATATTTATTTATAACTATGCTTCAATAATATAGAGGAAATATAGGTTACCCTGTATTGTAATAAGGTTTATTTACATTCATAGTTTGAAAAAAAAATGCATTATAAGATTTCACTATGAAAAGATATGAAGTAAACAAGTAGTAGGAGTTGGAGGGTTGACCCCACACTTAAGTAATGTTTAATTTAATGTATATATTAATTTGAGCGATTGGTTAAATTTGACTTATGAGACTGCAAAAAAAAGGGGCGGGGGGGAGCGTGGGATTGTAAAAGATATAAATAAGGAGAGTGGGATTGTAAAAAGTACAAATAAGGAGAGTGTAGTAGTATATCAGATGGAGTATAAAATAGATAATTAATTTTGAAAAGTGTATCTGGAAAGCACTAGCCCAACAAAATAAAGTACCATAGAAAAGATAAAAGGGAGAGGGTTTTGCATAATGAAATAAAATGTTTTGCTCTAAAGAAACATTTATGATACTCAGAGTGCTAAAGAAGTGTGTGATGGGTGTGAAGCTATGTAAATCACTAGCTATATGATATCTCATGGGTCTACCATATAAACTTAGAAGTAGGATATAATTACTTGGATGTGAAACCATGTAAATCATTGGGAATATCATATCTCATGGGTCTACCACATAAAATTAGTAGTAAGATGTAAAACCTTAGTGCAGGCCCCTTAGAGGATCTATGTATGGAAATATCTTATCTGTTTACATAGATTAATCTAGCAACATAAATATAACAAGTATGCATCAAATTGAAAGAAGATAGAAATCTTGTATTGAAATAATAGAAACATACTATAGAGTATTATGGGCCTTTTTGAGGGAAAAACCTCATTTGAGTATAACTCAATACAAAATATTCAATATATGATCCTTCTTATTACACAAGCTCTATATTTAAATTAATATATCCAAGACAACTACTACTTCCCATATATGTGAGATAATTCCAAATAGTATGTTAATAACACTTAGTATAAAAATAGAAGAGTTAGGATGAAGAGGTCCTAATATGACCTCCCCCTTAAAAATAATATGCCCTCTAATTTAACCTTTTACAGTTTTAAAATAAAATTTTTATGTTTATAGTAAAGGGTTGAGATGCCTAAATGAGTCAAATAAATATGCAATAATTAAGTATTGATTTGTTATGGCTTTTAACCTAGTTTGACTTTCTAATAATAACAAATAGGCATAAATAGAGATTTAACTGAAAATTGGCTATCGTGGATGATCTGGGTTCTAAAAGTTGGGATTTGAGCAATAGTTTATGTCATCAATAGGATTCCAGTGTTTGTCCACTCACTAGATAATAGCGTCCAGTATGGACAATAGTGCCATTTGTGTGTAGTGTTTTTAATGTGGCACTAATGTCCTCTTTGTGGAATTATTCTTATTTTCTAGGAGCACCTATGGCTATGTCTGTAGATATTGTTCCTACATGATTGAAACTTGTAGCTCTGTGTTGTACCTAGAAAACTTGATTTGATGTTCAAACCCTAATCTCCTTCCAAGTATGGCATAAGCATTATTTTTATGTGTTAGTAGGATGGACTAGACATCTTCAACACCCCATTGTGTAGAGAGTTACCTACATACCAATACTCCAAAGAGTGATCAAGTCTGATGTAATTTTTCCAACTAGTGTTTGATGTATGTGCAAGTGAATGCTAGAATGAGAGTGGCCTTGGATGCTTTGAATGTCCTTGAACTTTGTAATACTTACAAACTAGACTTAGAGTTGTTGTAGATGGTAGTATGCATAAATTAGAGTAGAATAGGGATCAAATACCATAATTATGTACAACTATGTCTTTGATTTGAATAGCTTTTGTATTTATTTTCCATTTAGTGAATAAAGGTGGACTAGACTTATATTTATAGGATTGTGTTGTGCGGATAAGAAAATGAGCTTATGCCAACCTTAGGAGGGGCACATATTTGAAAAAAATATCCATTGGGAAGAGCTAGGGCTAAGAACACTAGTGCCATGTTGCTGTAGTGTCCCAATGTGGTGTTAATATCCTTTTTGCAAATTTTTGGGCAAGATGGGTTGAGATCTAGAAAGATAGTTCTAGGACTTTGTTTTGATTGGATATAGGTGACTGTGATTTGTTAAATGACTAGAAATGTAAGTCTAATATATAAATATAGGTCTACAGAAAGCCTAAAGATAGGTTAACTTAAGTGACACTTATAACATTCAATTACCACTTTTAGGTGATTATATTTGCCCCCACTTTATGCTAATAATGCAATAAAGTGAAATGATTAGTATAAAATAAAAATAAGTGTATTTGGACTTATCTTGAAAGTGAAGCCCACGTAGATGAGTTTGAATATGAAAATTTGGGTCTGCATATGTGAAAAAATGATCGAAAGTAATGTCCTACAATGAAACATGCCAAAAATTACTCCTTAATTAAGAGATGATCAAAAGCAAAAGACTATGCTGAAATGAAATAACTGAGTAAAGCTAAGTAACGAGAGAGGAAAATAATGAATACACCTCATTGGGTACGTAAACTAATACATGAATCTAGTGATAATCTGTGTGTGTGAATGTGCATAATGATCATATCATTGAATAGCTTGGACTGAGCTGATGGCTTGCTCAATCCTCATATGGATGGCTCAAGAATTCTATTCAATTTTGAATCCATCATTTCCCACCCTTTCTTGATTTATCTTGATCTCTATGAATAACTTTGATAAGACTTTAAGTGTGTCAAACCCTCTCATGTAGGTGGATCAAGAACTCAAGTAGGCCTTGAATCTATCATTGCCCCCTGTGTGAATTAGATGCATATGTAAATGTACTACACAAAGTGATAAAAATATCTAATTGAGTAAATATAATTATGTATTCAGCTCTATGGTAACTTAGGTATACTAAGCAGCTCTGAGCCACTTGGGAATGACAACCACTATAGATGGAGTAAGGCATAAATCTAGTGAAAACCTAGAATGTGATAGTAAGTGTATATAACATAAAGAATGACATGGAGTTTTCCATTCCATATAATCAACCTATTTGAAGCTAAGTATATGAAAACTATGTGCCACATACATGCCCCCAATCTAGTATATGAGTATACTAAATCTGAATCAAGTTATGATAGTTAAACCTATGTAACTGATATGAATATATGAGTGATCATGCCACATATGATGCCCCTAAATATGAGTAACTAGTATAAATTTGAGTTGAAATAAATGTATCTAAGTAAAATTTAAACATAACTGCCAAAATTATGACTATATCTATGTAAATCTATATTGTACCTAGTGTACTAGTTTGAATGATCTGGATTGTCCTAAAGTTGGGGCTACTAGATAGTAGTGCCCTTAGTGGATAGTACTTCCTTGTGGTGCTAGTGTTTCAATCTGGATGCTAATGACTACCTAGTCTAATTTTTATGTGATCTAAACTGACTGCTGAGTCTCAGTTCTATTATGTGTCTTCCCTAAGTTTTATATCTGAAACTAAGCCTATGTGTTGAAATATATATATATATATATATATGAAAAGAAAAATAGGACCCTGATCTCTATAACAAACCCTTGTGAATGCCCCCTCTTTTGAGAGTAGTTGTGAAACATGTGTAAGAACTACCCTCTAAATAAGTACCTCTACAAAATGTGTTAGTCAGAGGATGTACATAATATTCTAATATAATGTAAAATATAACATTATAATGTAAATGTATCTGAGCATAAGTAGGAAATGTAAGATGTATGTTGTAATCTAGCATTATAAAAGGGTGTCAAGATATATGTAAGCAATGTATATAGTAGTAAATATGATTAACTACCTAGGGGGATGGGGCATGATGTCCTTCAAGTCTCGTAATTAATAAGGGGTAGATTCATGATATCTCTCATGACATCATAAACTAGTGTGTGTGTGTGTGTGTGTGTAATAAGAAAATACAAGTGTCATGGTGTAGAAGCATATAATGAAAAAAACATACAAGCACATGAGGCACATAAAAGGTAGGCCAAGGGGCCACAATACAAAGGAAATGGGTACATGTCACTAACTTTGAGAATGAAAACATACAAGGACATGTTCAAATGTCCACATACATAAAAAACAAGTAATTTGGTGTAGAGACACATATAAGGACATGTTCAAATTCCCGCATATAGAAGCATGAAAGAGCACACATAAGGGACATGAGCACATGTCCAAGGCATACAAATAAAGAAGTGGCATAGAAGCTGAAGACCGATGGCATATTAAAATGCCCTTGAAATGGAAGAGGCATATGAACCATAATCAAGTATAATTTAGGAACTAGAAATGAAAGCATTATAACTATGTAATACAAATATATGTATATGTTCGGATGTATATATACTAAGTCTATACAATGATAGTTGGTAAAAAATTGAGTAATGAGGAGTAATGATCAACATCAAAATATATTAATGCATAATTAAAATATATAGTATGAAAAAGATAAAATTTGGTTATAATAAATGTGTAGGAGATGCCCCCAATTGGGCAGATGTATCAAATGTATAAACTTGAATCAATGTAAATGTCCCTAATGAGTAGATGATAGCTGGTCTAGATCAATGTAGTTGACATGAGTCCTATCTGTAAATTATAAAGACTCAATAATAACAACTGAAGCATTTGTGTATGAACTATACTAGGATATCTAGCAATATGAAATATCTGGCAAGTAGTAGAAATGTAAACATAGCAATGCATACAATCTACAAAAAAAATTACGTTTTTGAAATATTTGAATGTTTTTGTATTTGAAAATATTATATTATTTTTGTGTTTTCTAAGTATAATCTATGTACAATCATATGAAATAAACTATGTACAAGGAGTGTGAGAGAGAAGGAAGTATATACAAGGGTAGGAACCATACTAACCAATGAGTCTCATAAGAGACTCACCATCATCATGACCCATGTTGAAGAGAGGAACTATGATTATGTGTGTAGTGTGAAAGGGCAACTATGAGCCCATGATCTAGTGTGTTATATAATCTAAACTTCAAGCTACTTGAGTAGTGATGCTATGATGTAGTGTCACTAACTATGATGCTCTGTGAACTATAGGGGTCTTGGGGACCCATATGGTAGAAGTAGAAGTTATAGGTAATGTATGTGCCATGTGTTGAGAACCCCTAGACCCCAATATAACTAATCTTGATGTAAACTGAGTAGAATAAGGTCCTCTAGAATTTGTGGTGTATTTCTAATGTAATGGTGTCTCTAGTAATGGTCTTCATGGGAGAGTATACATACATGTGGATATTGTATAAGTATACCTAGCTTACTTTGAGGACTCTACTAAACATTGTGATATATGCATATGAGTTATGTTCTATTTTTTAACTAATAACCATGCAATATCTATCATTGTGTGAAATATAAATGGTGTCTATGATAGAAGTGTGATTGAAATCTATGCTAGAACTGCCTATGGGATGGGAAGAGGATACTCATATGGGACACCCTTAATATTAAATACCTAGTTAGTATTTATATACTTGAGTCATCAGTGTACCATAAATGGGACAGTTCTAATCTAATATAACCATGGCCTACCTAATAATATGTCAAATACACAAGTACTAGGTACTACTAGAAACTCAGTGGCTATGTGTGATGGTCCAACATATAATGAAAACATAATCTCCTTGATGGAGCTCTAAACATGGCCACTAAAACCACTAATGACTATATTTATAGGAAATGTATCCTGCTCTATGTATCCCAAGTGGTATAAGAGTGTCATGGTGCACATGCTTATGCTTGATCTATTATCAACCATAACACTATGAATAGGATGGTGGTCTATATATGTTCATATGAAGAGCACATGTAAATCTATGTCATCATCCACATCTCCTACTCTGAAAATGTGATAAGTGGAGGTGGCACTGTAGTGTGATACATGTGAATAATGTTATGAAAGGGATGTGTCTCTTCTATAACTATGTGATAAAAATTTGGTGGTGAATGAGCTTGGTATGTATAATGAACACCCAATGTGCCCCTTGCCTCATTAGATGTATACTATGGGAAAGGATATGAAAATATCTTAAGTGTATTTTCCTATGTTTATTGTTTCGGTGACTTTGTGGGTGTTCCTACATCAATAAGGTTGGCCTCAATGAGATCTTGTATCTTGTGCATCAGGCTAATGCATGTGTTTGTCATGTGGCCTAGTGCCCTGTGATACTTATAAATGCATTTAAATAATAAATCTTTGAAATAGGTCATGTCATATCAACCTATTTAATGGAAGGGAGAGATATGACATTGCATTCCAATAGTTTTTTGTATAAATCATGCCAGTGACTATGGTGAATTAGTGAAGGCTCTATAATGAGGAGCAGATACAACCAATCTAGGAGAAGGTTCTGAAGCTATATTTACTATGGCCTTTTGATTAATTTGTTTTCTATGGCCCTAAATTTGTATGGAGGTTTGTTTGTACTCTTAATAGCTAAATCTGATCCATTTATGTGTTTGTGTTTGCCCATTGCTAAGAGCTTAACCTCTCATTCCTTAACTATGTGGCACATATGAGTAAATGTGGGAAATTTCTTGAATAATATTTCTTCATGTCGTGATGGTAATAGACTCTATTTCAATATATATTGAAGCTCTATATCTTCCATGGGGCTATTTAATTTTGATAGGATTGTCTTGTATCATAAGACATAATCAGCTATGGGCTCATTTGAATTTTGATTTAGCTATGCCACTTGTGCATATGATATCTTATCATAGACATTGATAGATAATTATGTTAGGAGCATATCTAATAAAGTATTTAATGCCATGATAGATTGATTTGGTAAATCATAGAACCATTATAGGGCATTATCCTTGAGACTACATGGAAATAGATTCATAAAAAGCCAATTATTGGACACGTAGTCCAAGCATGCTATGTGAAAGGCTTTAAGGTGATGCTCTAGGTAACCCTTACCATCATATAATGTGACCTTGGGTGCCATGAAATCAATGGCAAAGGATTTATCATTATATGTGTCCCAAAGGTGTATGTAAGAGAATGTTAGAATCCAAAGCATGTGATGGCCTAGTTGTTCCCTGCTCAATATGTAACACCTTAGATTGTAGAGAAAGAGCCTAATGCATAAGGGATTGTACATCTAAAATATAATAACTAACCACAAGTGGTATGACTACCACTAATGGTCAAATAAAAAGCTTGGGTTGTGTTATCTGAGTTGGTTAAGTGGGATGCAATGAAGGTGTAACAACATCATTGACTAGATGGCTTGAAGATTGACCATTGTTGTTCTTATTCTTGATTTATAATGTGGCCTATAAAATCTATGCATGATCATGGGTATATTCCTTAATTATATCTATGAATCCATGTAATACCTCATCCTTATTCATAATTATATCATTATCAAAGTGGGGGTAGTGTGTCTTGATCCTCAATATGGACCTGATCTTATTCTTGGTTATATTATTCATCCTTAGATGCATTGTCATTAAATTCCACATAATCAGGGTGTGAAGGATTCATATCTAGAGTTTTTGTAGGTTTATTGTCCTTTTTATAGGTTCAGATAGCTAGAATCTAAATATGCTCTATAGGATTACCGCCTAGTCTAGCACTTCCTCTTAGGGCAAGAGAGATAACTTTTTTAGATGGCATACATCAAATAAATTGAAATAAAGATACCATAAGAGAATATATGAATTCTAATATTTAATAACAACTAATAAAAATAGGAGGAAAAAGGATACAAACCCTAAGAGCATCTAGGGTTAGGATTTTTGAATCTAGAGTTTTTTATGCAACAATTTAAATTAGATGCAAAATAAATTGAAAGCCTAATGTAAAATTTATTTTAATTAGCTAATTTGTCTAAATAAAAAAAAAATTAGATATATTCAGCCCTAAATTTTTTTCACAAAATGTGGATGAATGAAAGCTAGGATTTGAAACAATATTTGAATTAATATGGGTTCATCAAATGATTTAACCTTTTCGGGTTTTACAATGAAAATATTATGTTTAGATCAAAGGACTGAGATGCCTAAATCAATTAAATAAATGTGAAATAATTAAATATTAATTTTTTATGACTTTTAACCCAATTTTAATTTCCAATAATAGTAATAAATAGGCATAAATATATACTTAGCTTAAAATTGACTATTGTAGATGATTTAGGTTCTGAAAGTTGATATCTTGGTAGTATTCTATGTCATCAATATGATATTGGTGTTCATCTAGTCACTGGACAATAACACCCACTATGGAAAATAGTTCCATCTATGTGTAGTGTCTTCAATGTGGTGCTAATGTCCCCTTTGTGGGACTATTCTTATTTTCTAAGAGCACCTATGCCCCTATTTTTAGATCATGTTCTTATGTGACTAAAACTTGTAGCTTTGTGTTGTACTTAGAAAACCTAATTTGATGTGTAAACCCTAATCAAATTATAAGTATGGCATAATAAATAATTTTGAGTGTGTTAGTAGGATGTAATGGATATATTAAACACCCCACTATGTAGAGAGTTTCCTACATACCAATACTTTGAGGAGGGATCAAGTCTGATGTAGTTCTCCCACCTAGTATTTGATGTATATGTAAGTGAATGCTAGAATGAGAGTGGTCTTGGATGCCTTGAATGTGATGTATGTTTGAAATGATTGAAAATTTGGATTAGGGCTGATATATATGGTATCATGCAAAAATTAGGGCACAATAGGAATCAAATACCTTGATTTTGCACAATTTTGTCTTTGGTTTGAATAGTTTTTCCATCTATTTTCCATATAGTGAATAAAGGTTGATTATACTTGTATGTATTGGGTTATATTGCTTGTAAATATAATAAAATGAGCTTAGGATCACCTTAGTAGGGGCACACATTTTAAAAACTATCCACTAGGAAGATTTATGGCTAAGGACAATAGTGCCCAGTTAGGGACACTAGAACCATGTGGCTTCTTTGTATACTGCTAAGTAAGTTGGGTTGAGATCTGGGAAGATAGTTTTAAGACTATGTTTTTAATAGATAGAGGTGATTTTGGTCTATTGAAATACTAAAAATGTAAGTCTAATGCATAAGGATAGGTATACTATTATCTTAGGGATAGATTAACTCAAGTAACACTCTTAGCATCTAGTTACCACTTTTAGGTGACTACACCCTCAAAGGTTGAGATGAGGAAATTATTAATGTAACTAGAGTAGGTATTTATATTCTACTATAGACACCTAAAATCAAACACTTCATGTCGATTTTAACTATCTGATAAATTCCTCACTAGCGTCTCTAGATAATTCACTATTCATCCCCCCTAATTAATTAAGTATTTCTTCCTCAAACATATTCAATCCCATAAAAAAGCACATACCTATTCATTATTTAATTATATTATATTAATTAATTAACCTTCTTATAATGACAAATTCCATATCTTTTGAAAATTCATATTTTCTAAAATAAAAAAGCTAACATTTCTCACATCATGACATCATCCACCCCAAATCCCAAGGAAATCTTCACACTTTGCCACTAAATGTTTTTTTAATTCATTTCTCAATCCCAAGGAAATATCTTCTCTCTCAAGGCATGCCATAAGTCTATTATTAATAAATGAGAGTCCTTACACCTTTTCCAACCTCCCTCATCAAATTGTTAACCTCCCATTTTGACTCATCCTCCATCATTCATGTTAATCTTCATAAAATGGATTAAAAAAATAAATAAAATCTATAAATGGAGGGCTCCCCCCTCAATCTAATATCTCACGTAGTTGCAAAAAAACTCTAAAACATATTTAGATCAAGCTCATCATCAATAAATTATCCAAAATAGTCATGCATGCATCTTGTTAGCTGTTACATTTCTATTTTATCCATGCACATCCACAAAGTCTTATAACTACAAACATATCACATTCATGAAAAAACATATGCAACAAAGGAGGAGAAATATCATCTTGGTAGGTTAAGGCGATAGTCTAATTATTCCCTTTTTGAGCACAATTTAAAGTATAAGATTCATTGATTAGCTTTCAATTTAATTTGTGCTTTGTTTTTATTTATATATAAATTTATCATTTGATAACTTGATAATATACATTTGGACCTAACATCACCCTATCTCCTATAAAATTTGCACTCAAATTTAGTGGAGTCAACCTATGTGTCGGAAGAGTTACATTTAGATGTGTAAACCAATTTATCAAATTTTAGTGGTATAGACCTATATCTTGGTAGAAACACCTAGAAAGTGTCAGATTTTCCTTTATCTATTTTTATTTGTATGTTTATAGGAAATCAAAGGAATTACACTATAGTTCAGTACAATTACCCTAAAAGTGGTAGAGCCACCTCTGTTTCTATTTTTTTTCTATGTTCATGAGAAATTGGTGGAATTGAATTGTAGTTTGGCAAAATCACCTTGGAATTGGTAGAGTCTCCTTTATCTATTTATAATTATGTGTTTTTATGAAATCAATGAAATCATAATGTAGTTTGGTAGAATCACATTGAATGTGGTGGAGTTACCTCTATATATTTTTATTTGTGTTTATAGTAAATTGGTAGAATCACACTATATTTTAGCAAAATTGCACTTGTATTAGTGGTATGTGTGTATTATATATATTGATTTGGAATTAAAACTTTTTTTTTTGCTTTTCTTTGAGTGTGTATGTGTGTGTTTATGCAATTTAGTGCTTCCTATGCTCTTCCCTTGTGTTGTAAGACAAAATTTGGAATCATAAATGACCAAGATAAACTATTTTAATCCTTATACAAATGCTACATATGTTTTTAACTCACACTGTAAGGTGATATTAGGAATTAAAAATAGGGTGCATCTATTTTATTTTGGTTGTGCAACTTGGCTTTGATCCCCAAGCATAAGTCTTAAGAGTTCAAATATTGGGATTTCATCCCCCAATGTTAGGACCAACCCTGTGATCCAATGGGGTATAAAAATTAAGGGGGGATCTATTTATGTTGGTAAAATGGTGTTATGTTTTAAGCACACCAAAAGTGAGAGGATTTCATGTTCCAATACCTAGACCCTAGATAACACCCCTCAAAGTTTGATTTTCTGGTAACACTCCACTTAAATCTTATAGATGGAGTGGGTGTGAATGGATTAATGCATCTTTTTAAAATTGTTAATCATCCTCTTCTATGGATTTGGGCCTTATGTATTGAAAGGTAAATTGAGGATACCCCTACATTATCTTGTTTAGCCTATTTTAACACCTGTCAATTGTAAATAGTTAATAGTATAAGGGAAACCAATCTCCGCCAATATATTCATAATATACATTTGCGGAGTGAGGATTATAATAAAAATATAGTCACCTCTTCATGAGATTAGATATGTGGACTACTAGTTATCTTGTACACCTCTTTACACTAGCATAAAGCTTGTGACTTGTGCATTTTTGCATGCATATTTTCAAAACCCATATTGATTTAAAATCTTAGACATAAAACTCAAACATAGAACATACAAAGTTAAACATGTCCAAACAATTCCAACAATCAAAAGTCAAATCAAGTTAAAATCCATTCCAAGTTAAATCAAATTCAAACATCCAAAGTTAAAACAAGTCAAATTGAGTCAAACTTTCAAAGTCAGATGTCCAAATTTAAACATATAAAATTAAAACAACCTAAGTCAAACATCCAAAGTCAAAATAAATCAAACATACAATATTGACTAAGTCAAATAAAATTAGAGATCAAAGTCAAGCAAACCAAGTTAATATGATTCCAAATTTTATTTAAGTTTAAATAAATCAAACCAAGATCCTAATTAGTTCAAAATCCTAGTTGATCCAAATCATATCCAATCCAAATCCAAATCCAAGTCCAATATAGACCTAATGGCATCACAAATAAGATATCCAAATCCTTAAACTATTAGCAAACATCCAAATTTTGCATATAGTAGAAACCATCCATATCCCAATACCCCCCATGATCCCAATCTGGTTCTAGTATCCCAATACCTAAATAAGACATGATTGAGACCAGTTCCAACAAGCTAACCAATAGGTATCTCACCTAGCATCCCACCTTGGTCATTCATACACCAATCCAAAATTCAACACTTCAAAACTTAATTATCAACCATACCACACTAGTTTAGCCCCTAAGCCACACCAATCAAACTATCTGCTATCCAACATCCATCTAATAAAGCCACAACAAATCTAACAAACTAGATATGTCCTACCATCATATCTTCAAAGATCATTGTCTATGCAAAAACCAAGTACATCCAATTATTAGAATCACCCTTTAAGGATATGCCAAGATACCTTTCCAAATCACAATCAAATCCATCCACTTCTAATTCAAGGTCAAGATAACCACTCCCTCCTTGACCAATCCATCTTCGATGAACCTATTTTTATCAAATCACCATCTTTGACAAATCCAAAACCATTTTTGGCCCATCCATTTTTTTATGAATAACCTGTATTTAGCAAGATAATATTTAATAAACCATAGGACCCCATTGGGTTTAAATCAAAAAATGGTAATTTTTTTATTTACAAATTTTACATTAATAATATAACCAGATTATTCCCAATTAAGGTAAGTTAATTGATCTTTAATTAATTCATCTTGCATAATAAACTAATTATGATTCATTTAGATAATAATCAAATTAACACATCCAACAACATTATAAATTCATTCCATCACATAAAGTATAACTACTGAATAAAAACTCAGCCAACTACTAGTTATCAAGTACAATAATATAATGTTTTTATATCAGAGTGATTATAAATATATACATTGTTCTATGGAACTAATGATTATCCACAAACTCATCATATGTATATAAATTGAAATCATGAGTAAAAGTCTCTATCGATTGACTATTGGAGGAGAGGGAGAACATCATCAAAGTGATTTTCCACACCAACCATGGACCATATATCCCTCATATAATTTACCAACTATATAATGTCCATCCCTTCATGGATGCATAGATGATAATGGTGCAGGTATCGATAAGTCAACTAGAACCCATGTGTTGTAATATTTTAACTACATGCAACATATCATAAATAATTCCATTCTAACATGACATCATGCATACATGAATATTAATCAAACAAGTAAAATGATAATATTTAACTATAAAAATTACTTTGACTAATTTTTTCATATAGTGTAATGATCTGATAGATCAATCATAATCACATACACAATCAATCAGATTTCATTCAATCCATGTATTAATGACTATAAACATATTTATGAGAACCTTCTCACAATAATATTCTTTAGTGTCATTAATACCAGATTTACTAAATAATTTATAAACAAGATTTCCATGGATTTATCATATAGGTTTAGTATTAATGCCACAATAATTAAATACAAGAAATAACTTGAAATATTTACTTTCAATAGAATAACAACTTAATTTCTTCTATCACACTTTCTAAATTCTAACACAACCGAAAGTCCATTATCTAGTAAGGCAATATTACAAATAAATTGTTTTCTAACAATCTTAATAATATTTAAGAATTTACCAATTTCATACAAACATTCCTTGTTCATAGGTAATATAATAAAAATAATATAATTCAAGAATTTCACAATTAATCCAAAGCTAACCAACAAATAATAATAAATGCAATATTATTTGTTCTAATAAGAAATTAATCATTTTCCTCATAATTTGTAACTAAATTAGAATATTATAAATTAATAATATAAAACCCAGTTTGAATATGAATACATTCACTCGTTATAAACAAACATCTACTTATATACCAAATTATTTGCATACATACATACATACATACATACATACATATATATATATATATATATATATATATATATATATATATATATATATATATATATATATATATATATATATATATATATATATATATATATATATATAGATATAAACATTAGCCACTAATTTCCTAAAGGCATGATATATACCTATAAATGGTCATGCATACATACATATACCTATGTGTATGATTTGTAAATATTAATATATATATGTATATGTGTATTTATGAACTATTAATAAAGAACATTATATTTTATTTATGTATAATCCATAATTACATATATACATATTTATATATTTTTTGAGTTTATTAACATATCCTAAGTTCCCTACTTAATAAACATAGACTCAATTTAAGACTAACATATAAATCTCATTAACACCTTACAACACTTAAGACCCGAATTAAATGCATTAAACATAAAATTAAACTATTAACTAGTATTACATACTATATGGTACATTGACCTATTAAAATAATTTCACACAAATTTAACCTCCAAATTAAACATCCATGACCCCAAAATAGTTCAACTTCACCCATTTTTCAAATGTTTTAACTCACCATGACCTGAAGGTTTAAAATAGTCTTAAAAACATCTTTCATTATTTCATTTATTCATTTATTCATGTTACACAATCGATTATCTTAAATAAATAATTAAACTAAAAATATATAATCCTATATTCATAACATCTATGTATATATACTCAAATGATGTGTCTTATAGTAATTATTATACTACTTAGTCAATCCATTTGAAAACATAGTTATGTTACTCAACACATAATCTTAATAATAATTCTATTCAAAGAACTTATAATAACCCAAACATTTTATACAACTAAGTACAATATATGTATTGACTTAGTCATATTATGTATTCCAAATCTATGAATATAACACTACTATATATATCTAATGCCAAATAATCTTAAACCTATTGGTATGGTATTCTACTAAATCAACATGCAATCAACAAATAATCATTTAAACACATTACAAACATCATTATTTATACATAATCGACCCACAATAATTTATACACAATCATCTATACATAGTCAACTTAGTTGACTAACAAATCTAAGCTAAGTTGGATAACAACTTCCAGCCATTCCACACAAACATTTATACATAGGTGATTTTAAAGTAGAAATACTCATCCATTAAGATAAAATGAATACATAGCCAAAAATATTCAACTAAACCTAGTTCATATATTCCAAAAACCAAATGAAACCCATAAATCTAAAATAATATCCCAAGTCATATATTTATATGGTTACAAAGAGCCATTTTTAGATATAAATGAGCTATGTAAAAATGCAGTCATATAGTGACCATCATAAAAACCCAGTTTCAAACCCTATTAAAACAATGTCTTAAGACATTATATTAACACTCTAACATTTTGATGCATCAATATAACACAAATGTCTTGGCTCACATAAAAATAACACACACATCTATGAAAATAAACAACATAACAAAAAGAACAACCATGTAAATAATCCAACACAAGGATTTCATTATCATCAATAATCCCTAACCTTCCATACTTAGGTTAGAATTTTAATCAAAGTATGGATTTGATTCTGTGGGGGGATTCTTCCTCCCATAAGGTTGAATCCTTGATTCACCCTAGGGTTTTAAATTCTAAAACAATCATTTTATAAACCCTATACACATTTCCTATATTGACTGTATAACATGAGTATATAAATTTAGAGTAAATCCGAAGAAAAAACCCTACCTCTTAATGCCCAACATATATTTTATCCTTTGGACTAAGAATATAAATCCCTTTCTTTCCTCTTGTTCTCCTCTATCAACCCTAACTTCTCTCTATTTTCTAAAAACTCCTTTTTCCTTTATTGTTTTCCCATTCATCTGCATGCATTTTGAAAACCCCTAATTTCATATCAAACCATTATCCACTATTATTTCCTTCCAACTCGTAGTTGAACCCTAGCCAATCTAAGTTGCATGGTTCGAACAATAAATACTAAACCAAATGATAGTTCCCAAATTAGGGTTGATATTTTATTAGGTTAATAAACATAATTATTATGTTTAATAAAACTTGAATGCTTATCCACTTTAAACATTAAAAATCAAAGCTAAAATTTATATAGTCAAATATTCATACCTAATTAACCATTAGGTATTTATAAATTAAGTCACCCTAGGTACCATGTTATTTACTTCCACCTATGTCTAGGTTAGGTAAAGTTTAATAAACTCATTTTGTTATAAGAAAAATAATGCAATTTATTTCTTTTCCATGTGTGTGTGTGTGTGTGTGTTCTAATGATACTTTTCTATTTGAATACTTGAAATTATACACCTATATGTGTTATGTAGTCAATGAAAAGTAAATTTATCAAAAGAAGGTATACAATTTAAACATTCCATAATGACAACACATCATAATTATAATAAATAATAACCAATTTAATTAAGATTGAATAACATCTAAACACTGATATAAACCACATCAACACGTCTAATCATGAATCAATCAAACACAATGAAATTAAAGTAATTATGCATTTATTGTACTATTTGTGTGTTGGGTTCTTTGTCAAATCTATACACTTCTAACATATTCATATGAAACATGCTCTTTGATGATACTCTCCCTCCATATGTATTTGGAGAGTGGAATTTCTATTGCATCCACGTAATAAATGAAAATAGTAGTTACTTTGTATCAATGATAATGAATACAAATGTGTTAGAGGTATAATCACTAAGAGGTGGGTGAATTAGTGATGCAAGATATTTCAATTTTAATTCCAATCTTTCAAAACTCTTATTCAATTACCATAAGTATTCATAAATTATACAAGTCATTCATAACAATAAACAATAGATAATGTAAGATCACACACACAACATAATTTTTATATTGGAAACCCTCTTGGGGAATAAAACCCACTCTCAAGCCTACAAAAACATGGACTACTTGTCTTATAAGGTATTAAAAACATGAGACTTTAGTGGAACACCCATTCCACAAGGAGCACCTATCCCTAGAATGGTCAAGTCTTTCTAACCTAGATTTAGTGAAACACCTATTCCACAAGGAGCACCTACCCCTAGGATGGGCAAGTCCTTTTTACCAGAGTTTAGTGAAACACCTATTCCATAAAGATCACCTACCCCTAGGATGGTCAAGTCCTTCTCACCTATATGTTGAGTACCCTCTCATCAACTATGATATGAGCATCTCCTAAACACTTATTACCTACCAAGTTGATGGATATATAATGTATACCAGCCCCCTTCACTTCTTCACATAGTCATAAACATCCAAAACCACCTTTTGGATCACTCTATATTTCTTTGCAAACTTTTTGTCATAACCTTAAAAACATGACCAAATGGTTATACACATAGTCTACACTTTTATCTACCTCTCAAATAAACCACCAAGCTTACCTAGACATCATCTATCCTTCTCTCACACTTAAGGCATCCAAAACATCCTTTTGGATCACTCTGGACCTCTTCATTCATCCTCAATATTAAAACCTACAAGAGCACTATTATTTACACAAAAAATATGACCTATAGGTCATATACACAGTCATCAAACTACTTTCTCTACAACCCATCCATTGGTTATACACCCTTTCCTTTTCTCTACAACTCTCACACACCTCTTATCTAAGGTCTTCCACATTTAAAAATCATCCTTGATTTTATCATTTATAGAGCCTTCATAATTATTATCTTCTTGGTTGGACTTTAGACTTGCCTTAACCCTTAAGACATCTTACATATCTCAATACTATCCTCATAGGTTGTCCATATCAACTACAGGTCACACTTTAGCAACTACACCTTTCAATTAGGCCTTATTAGCCCTTATAGGTCTCATGGAGACCTATTCCCCCATTTAGCACTCCATTGAGAAAATTATAAATATAATACCACTTAAAAAAGCATAGGTCCACTCCACATGACCCCTTAGACATCTTGAAATGATCATAATCATCACAACACTCCTCTGCTAAAGCCAAATAGATCAAATTTTGACCTTATACATAGAAACACCATGAATGAACACACAATCAACTTCTAAGCATTTGTTCATACTAAATATGGATTGGTCAAACCTCTGAAATCCATACAAATCATCCTTAGGGAGTCTAAAACACTCTCCAATATCTAAGTCCCCTTGAAATATCCAAATACCATTAAGTCAACTCAAAATATCCTTCTTGGGTCACCTACAGAACATGGTCAAACACAGTCAAATTTGGAGCTTAATAACTTTGACTATATAAACATTCAAACCTTCTAACTAGATTCACTAGATGCACCATAAAGTCTTCTACAAATTTTATTTTTACTACATATATCTCAAATACTAAGCATTGATTCTCCCTCACAAATTTGAATATTTGAATTCCAATGGTCACTATTTAGATATTAAACATCAAACACCTTAACCTCATCTCATGCTTCCTAGAAACTATGCACAAATATGCTTTGTTGATCTATATGAATTATCTTGATATTTATCTTATAATGCATATGATTGATCTAAGTTGTGACCTCCCATGATTGTACCATTTGGTAGCCCCATGTTCCTTCTAGACATTTGACTCATTGACTTTAATGCACACTATTGATCTTTTGCTTGCACAATCATATGCTCATCATTGATCTTCCATCCAAGCTCTATGAATGTGACACATGTCACTATGCATTCCTTTGACATATTAACTTTTACGTGTACCATTGGATCAAGATCTATGATTTAACATGCACTAATAGATATACTGACTAGATGACCTCAAACTTCAACATAGTTTAACTTGGTGGTCTCTAGCCCATCATATTTTTCAAGTGCAACTTTGAATATTTATATCTTGAGCTAGCTAGAAAACACTTCATATTTCCAAATCTTTTGATTACATTTTTGGCACTATAGACAACATTACCATGAAAAACTTTTCCCACTGTTGACTTTATAAGTACTTGTAATAAATGTAAAAAATTGTTGAATCTTACATGTCTACATGACGTACAGTGATGGTCTGACTAAGTATAGAAACTTAGTGAACTTTTGTCAGAGAGGTCAAATTTTCACCCACATATCTTTAGCTATGCTCAAAATTATGACCTTAAATTTGAACCATAGAAACTTGGGATTAATGTGATCACACCCATATGACCAACTCCCCTTGGCTCATCCATATATGGCAAAGGTGACATCAATAAACTACCTACTCAGATTTTTTGTCATAAAACCAATAATGCCAAGAATAAAATAATGAAGAACTAGATGAAAACCATGCTCTTCCACAAGATCTCCAATCATATTTGAACTTTGATAGGAATCCTCACACTTGCTCAATACTTCAGACCCATCCCTAATCATGCCAAAATTGAAGATCAACCAAGCCTACTTCAAGCATACTAGGACAAACACATTGCACACTTTGTCATTGACACTTATAATATCAATAAACTTCATCCACTCACCTGGACACCTCCATGATGTCACTAAAAACTATCCAACAATATCCCCCTTTGTCATTGATGTCAACTCCCATCATATAACTCACCTTCCTTCTCTCTCTCTTCAAGCACTCATACAATAGGAAATTTCTCCCCTTTTGAAACAATGGAAAAATGGGCACAAATTGATCCTATAGACCTAAAAATACCATCAATAGGAGAAGACCACCTTAGAAATATGATAAAAACTACCCCTTATATTGATCCTACCTCTTCTTGCCTTGACAACTTCCTCTTGCTACATGCAAACACTCTTTTCAACCAAGCACTACAATCAATGAAGAAAAAACACCCAAAAGCACTGAAATATAATGGAACTCACCAAGAAACATCTAATATGGACTCCCCCTAAGATATATTATCCATTTCACCTCTTGAGTATCTTCAAATCTTCACACACCATGAAGAACCACCACACAAACTTACTAGCCTTCTCCCTCTATTCATATTAAGGACCTCCAATAGAATTTCATTCCACTCAAGAAAAAATAAACATGCTCTAAACCAATTTTAGAATTCACCTTAAAACACTCATGCTTTTCTCTTTTAGAGAAATGAAGAAAAAATATCAAATCTTCACACTAGTCCTATTTAGACTCCTTATAGCCCTACATGGAACTTTTAAAGGCCAAAAAATTAAGTAGACATACTTTCAAGACCTAAAACTTCATATCTAGAGTAATCTCATATTTTACATTAAGTACACCAATTTTAATCACTTATATCCTCATCTAAAACATACTTCCTTCACAAATCTACTTGCCAATTAGGCCTCTATTTTGACAATTAATTGAATAATTCAAAAAACACAAACCTTAAAATCTACATGAAGATTTATTTGACAACCCATTTGGCCCATTCAACCTATTAATAATCCTAAATCCTCAAATCATAAGGCAAATCACTTTTCTATCATAGACCAAAACTCTAGAATCTCAAAACAAATGAGGCAAACAAACCTCCTTTTGGTCAATGCCCACCTCCAAAACTTCTTGCACACCTGGAGACAAACATCACACACTTCTAGACCAAAATTTGAGCCTTCACACCTTTGGGAACTTTGACTTCCTATACCATGGCTTTGATCTGTAATAATAAAGATAAATTTGGGACCCCACAAAACCCTCCAAAAGGCACAAAAAGGATCATGAAGACACAAAACCATCTGGAACATATCAAAAATAAGTATAGAGACCTTTTTGAGCACCAAACTCTTCTTAACATTCCATCAATCTCATTATGCCACCTAAAAACACCCATTCTAATCCTACAAACACTATATACATAACAAAAACACCTTATAACATCACTCTAACCTCATCAAAGCACTTTTCCCATCTTGACACACCAACTCCAAATTGAAACACTCATCTCTTGCTTCTAGGACCTTTTTAATAACACCAAAAAAAAACTTCCTTTTCCACTAAAAGGATTCTCTTAAGAAGCATAGATAGAGACCTCCTCTACACCACAATGCTCTAAAATAAAGTAAATTCTTGAGTGGCCCACATATCCTCAGTAACCATTAGAATCCTTTTATATATATAAAACTTTGTGTTCTTATTTTTCTTAGTCTGAACTTTGACAACTTGTTCCTTTTGATAGGATATACAACATTTGGAGAAAATATGGAATCTTGACATACCTTGATCATTGAAGTAGTTTATTTATATTATAGAACATCACCTTCAAAACTTGACAACATAAGAACCAAGCTTCAAACTTTCTCACACATATTAAGTTTCTCATTAGCATCCAAACACACCTCAAAACTAGCCTCAAACAGAACCTTCATCTTCTCCTTGAGCTTAGTCTCTTCATTCACAACATGAGTAGACAATAAGAGCTCTTGACACTCTCCAAATTTTGTATAATTCTCCAGCATAGTAAATGTTGACGCTGGAAAGTGCACCCAGTTGGTAGGAAAACGGATTCCTGCCCTCTCCCCACAACATGGAAACCCCTCTCTCGCCTGTGGGATAGCGAAGCAGGAGAGGAGAGTCTCTAGATATGGGCTAGCTCCCTCTGATGTATATTATTTGTTTCAGGCAGTGCAAAAATATAGGTATATGGGTATACTGGGGGGGTGAAAAGAGAGAGAGAAAAAGCATGAAAACAAACAGCCTACTCTAAAAGAGGTGATACACCAAAAATAGGTTGACCTTCCACATCCACTCTCAGAACCAAGGAAATGCAACATACATACACTGAAACTTGGCAGAAAAGACTAGGTTGCTGGGATGACAGGGAGGTTCTAGTGAAAGATACAGGAAATAGGGACTCACCAAGATGCTATGGAATGCATACTGTAAGTGACCTCCTCTGTTTCTGCACCCCAGATAGAACTCTTCACCTATAAGCTGCAAACTGACATTCTGTAGATAACTGGTACATTGGTATTTAAAACCTGTGAGAGCATTTAAAAGGAAATGACTGAGCACAAATTAAACACACAAAACATACACAGATTATCCATCCAAGAAAGAGGTAAAAACTGTATTTATTGATTCAGGTGGGGAAAATGCAGAGCAGTGCTCTTTACAAATTGGGGAAGATGATCTTGATAAATGAACAAGTCTGCCCATTTATAGAGAAAAGGCAAGAGGAGTCTCATTGGAAAGAGTGAAAAAATACTATTGATGATGTCATAAATATGCCAAGACCATGCTTGTTGCCTCGTTTTGTGTGCTAGTCTTCTCCGGTGGCTGGGCGGGTTTTTTCTTGTGTTCTGCAAGTGTTTTTTGTCACCTCATGTTGTGGGCAGAGAATTTGCCACCCACTGCAGTGGATTGCGTGTGGGACTTCTGCCGACGTCGACCGATAATCTGTCGACCGTGGCAGTTTTGTCGATGTCGGCCTATGTAAGCTGCCGACCGCAGCAGTTTTGCCGATGTCGGCCGATGTTAGTGGCCTCTTTTTCTCTGCCAGCGTTGTGGGCGGTGAATTTTCTGCCCTCTGCATTACACGTAGGGGGTCTCTTTTTACCCGCCTGTGTTGTGGGCGGTGATTCTGCCGCCCTCTGCATTTTGTTTGCCCTTCCTTTTTTGCTAAGTGTCAAATGCCCCAGTTTTTTCCTTTCTTCTTGTGAACATTTGAAGACTCTACCTCTTGCTACTGTGAATGCCAACGAACTAGGCCAATGAGCCAATGCTCTAAAACAGAGCTGTTAAACCCTGAAGGCAGACCTTGCAACTCAAAATGACTGGCCATGCAAAGTAGGTGTAAAAGGTGATCGAGATTTTGCCTGAGGGACAAAATTGGGTCAACAAATTGGCGACTCACAGGGGAAGCGTGCCTGCTAGGCTTAGAACTCAGTTGCCTTACATTCCATTGGGTGCAGAGTTAGATGGTGACTTTTGAAGAGAGTTCTCCACAGCTTGGTAATCCCAGAATCAAAATACATAGAATTTATCCCCAAAATGAAGGGAAACACACAATGCTAAAACCAACTAACTGTGCAAACTGCACTTAGGAAAAATAGGGAAAATTATGTACAGTTGAACCAAAATTCAATGGTAGTGCTTCAGATGTATCCCATTGAATGGGATACATAATTCATCACCGTCCAACCTGGAGAGCTGAAACACGTTATGCTGCTTACACTGAGTAATCATGTAAGGACCGCTCCAGAGGGCATCAAATTTTGCATGTTTTTCAGGCTTAGCTCTATCTTCATCCCATTTTAGGACAATGTCTCTTTCGATGAAACTTTTTGATGAAGATCTCTTGTCGAAATGTCTTTTCACCTGCTGTTGGCGACTGATCATAAAGACCATGGCCCGATTCCTTACCTCCTGGAGCTCCATTAGTTCACACAATCTGACATCCATGCTGCTTCCTTCTTCTAGCTACAGTTGATGAGCGAGGTCTATTGCTAGCAATTCGAGTGAGATAGGAAGCCTTGCTTCCCTTCCATACACAAGCGTATATGGATAATTTTCGATTGATCCTTTTGGAGTCATTTGATCGGCTCATAGAGCTATTTTCAACTTGGCATGCCAAATTTTCTAATTTTCTTCCATGGTCCTTTTTATAATCTTGATCAGATTTTTGTTAGTGGATTCAGCCAGCCCATTCCCCTGTGGGTAGTAATTTGACGAAGTGCTGAGGTATATACCATACCTTAGTGCCTATTCACTAGTTTTGGTTCCTAGAAAAGCCAAGGCGTTATCTGAGATTATGGTGGCTGGGACCCCAAACCTTGTCACTAAATCCTCATAGAAATCCAAGACTGCACTCTCGTTTGCTTCTTTCAAAGCAATGGCTTCCACCCACTTGGTGAAATAATCTGTAGCAGTCAAGACCCATTTGTGTCCAGCACTAGAGGGAGGATTGATCATCCCTATGAAATCCAAGCCTCACTGCATGAGTGGTTGTTTAACTTGAATGGGCTGTAGGGGCATGGCAGCCAATTGCTACTTTCCGTCAAAGAGTGCACACTTCTAGCACTTCCTTACCCAGGCATGGGTATCCTTGAAGAGAGTGGGCCAGAAATAGCCGGCTCTCATTATTTTTGCTGCTGTGGTCCTAGGGGCGAAATGGCCGCCTACTGGCCCATCGTGAAACTCAACCAATACCTTGTCAGCCTGACTGGAGTCAATGCATCTCAAGAGAACCCCAGACAGATCCTTCTTAAATAATACCCCATCAATCAAAACATAGGGAAGGGACTGAAGTTTAAAATACCTTCTTCCAACCTTACCGAGACCCTGTGGATATTTGCTCGTAAGAAGGAAATGCCTCATGTCTAACATCCAATCTCTTACAATAGTTGGTTCTTCTGCAGTGGCTACATCATGGATCAACAAACTATTTTCACCCTTTTGTCTCAAATCTACAGCTAGCTGTTCACACAGGCCCTTTCCTCTCACCGACTTGGTGATTTTGATGTCTATGTCATACTCCATCACTTTGGTGATCCATCCTGCTCTTTTCTCATTTAAGTCTCGATTGGTCAGGAAATCCTTGACACCAAGATGTGGAACCATGAGATGGATCTTGCTGTTTGACAACATATATCTAAATTTTTTCAGGCTGTGCACCACTGCCAGGACTTGCTTTTCTATGTAGGTGTACTTGATTTCAAATTCCTATAACCCTTGGCTGAAGAAGGCGAGTGGTTGCTCGAGGTCATCACTATTCACTTGGGTAAGCATAGCAGATATTACTTCTCCATTGCTAAAGGTATAGAGATTGAGGTCTTTGTTGAAGTCGGGGCTGATTAGAGCGGGAGCCTGGGTCAAAGCCTATTTGATAGCTTCAAAGCTATCCTTTCTTGGCATTGTCCACTTGAATTCTTCACCCTTCCTCAGCAAGGAGGTTAGGGGTTTAACTATTTCAGCAAAATTCAGAATGAACCTCTGAATGAAATTTATCCCACCAAAGAAACTCTACAGGCCTTTCTTGTGCTTTGGTAGGGACATCTCCAAGATAGAGCGGAATCTCTCGGGGTTAATAGACAAACCTTCCTTGGACACAATGTGGCCAAGAAGTTTCCCCTCATGAACCACAAATACACATTTATTTGGATTTAGGGAGATGCCAAATTCCATGCACCTCTCAAAAATTTGCTTGAGGTGCTTCATATGCTGTCCTGCCTCTTTGGAGAAAGTTGTTATATCATCGAGGTACACCAGCATGTTCTTATTTATCAAACCACTGAAAGCCATGTCCATGGCTCACTGGAAAGTAGCACCAGCATTGGATAGCCCAAAAGGCATCTTCTGGTAGGTGAACATTCCCCATTTAGTGGTGAAGGTTGTTTTGTATTGGTCACAGCCCCGTACCAAAATCTGATTATATCCCGAATAACCATCTAGGAGGGAGAAACGTTCAGAACTAGTTACCTTTTGGAGGATCTACTCCATGTTCGAAAGGGGATAATGATCTTTTAAAGAGACTTTATTAAGGTCTCTGAAGTCGACGCATAGCCTGATCTCCCCATTTTTCTTTCTAACTGGAACGAAATTGGCCAACCATGAGGAATGTTTGATCGGAAATACAATGTTGAACTCAATCAACTTGACCAATTCTTTCTACATAAGGAGCTCAATCATCATATTAACAGGCCTCTACTTTTGCGTGACTGGTTTTGCACCTTCTTCTAATTCAATAGTGTGTTGGGTGAGTCTTGGATCAAAGCCTTTCAAGTTGCTATAGTTCCAGGCAAAGACGTCAGCGAACTCCTGACACAGGAGAATGAAAGCTTGCCTTTCTTGAAACATGCAGACCTTACTGAGTGCTAGCAACTTGTCCTTGAAGATTTCAACTTTTTCATAATTCTCCTCTTTGGTAGTGTGCATGCTTTGTCATCTCTTAGTTGGTCTTCTCCATTAAAAATACTTTCAAGTGTGACCAGACCCTTAGGGAGTTTATTGTTCTTTAACTGGACGATCTGATTTCCATATTGCTGCTACAATTTTGCTTGATTGTGGACCGCAAACTCGGCTTCCTCTTGCAGAAAAAGAGCTATCTACTAGTCATTTTCAAAGACCTACCAATTTGTAACATTGTCTGGTATTGAAGGCTGAACCACCACTTTTAAATGGTGCAAACCACAACCCCTGCTTATTTCTTTTGAAACATCAAATTGGGCACCAACAGCTGCCAACCTGTCAGCCTGCTTATTCTGTTCTCTGGGGATCGAGGTAATGTTAAGAGCAAGGAAATCTTCCATCAAATCCCAGACTCTATGCTTGTAAGACTTCAGTAAGAAGTTCTTGGTCAGGTTTAGGCCTCTTATTTGGTGCACAATTAATTCACTGTCCCCTAGGATTTGCAACTTCCTGATCCCCTTCTTTCTTGCCCACTCAAGTCCATGAATCAAAGACTCATATTATGCAATATTACATGTGCAAGAGAACTGGAAATAGAAAGCTAACAATTACCTTTCTTCAGAAGGAGAGACTAACATTGCCCCACCACCAGCGCCTAGTTTGCTTTTGGAACCGTCGAAGTATAGCTGCTACAGGCCAAGGTCTTCTTGGTTCTCCTTCATTATATTGGGCATGACAGCTCTTTTTTCATGCAAGTAATAGATGCCAAGGTTTTCCTCCTCAATAAACTTATAAGGATCGTGCTCGAAGTTATCACTTCCCCACTCATCCAAGAGTAGATCTGCGACTCCTTCAAGAGCAGAAGATGAGGACTTGTCTATTTGAGAGTCTTCTAGATCAATGATAGTGTAACTGACATTCGCTGCCTTGGGTGAATAGGGCTCTAGGTGGTCCTTGTAGAGTGGCTTAGATTCAATTTTCACTTTGGTCCCGTATTTGGTTTAAAAACTAGATATGACCAATTCGCTGCTAGATAACCACCTATTTTGGACGTAAAGTCCCTAGACAAACAGATTGCAAAATATGGAGGAATGTCCGCTACCACTATATCTTGGGGGATTGAGAATGTCGGGCAGGCATGTAATGTTAAACTCAATCCTTTCAAGATCTCGACTATCTTTGCAGGTGTCCCATCTAGTTGCAAGACTCCTTTGTTCATGGCTTCGTACTTTAACCCCATCTTATCAGCAATGCACTTGGGCATTACTGAAGTGCTGTCCCCACTATCAATTATGCAATTATGTACTAAGAAATCCCCTATGATCAAAGATACATAAAAAGGGGGAGTCTTTTCTTCTTTCTTTACCTGACTTAAAGCATAAGGCTGCCTATTTGTCATTAGGACGTTATTAGTGTCTGTTGGGATGGCCTGGCGATCTAGCTCATGCAATTCTTTCTTCAATACTTCCTTTTGTCCTAGAAGAGACAATGAATCCCATAGAGAAATGCTCACATGCAATTTCTTCATTTGATCAATTATATTAACTTGGGGGCTGATCCCCTTCGTACTTTCCTTTGGGCTGATCTCAGCTAGAGCTGTAGACTGGGGAGCTAGAGGTGCAAATGGTTGTTTGGAAATTGGGGCCTTTTGAAAAGGGTGTGATGGAGGATTTGTTGCTGCCTGAGGGGAAGTTTGCACTTCTCCAACTACTCTTCTTTTAAATCTCATATTGGCCGCAACGTAATCAAATTGATTATCTACAGCACCCCCATGATTAATTACACAGAGTTCCCCTTGTTCGTGATTTATCAGGGTAGAATCTGACTGAGTTTAATTGTTACTTGTGCTGGGTTGGGCTAGAAACTCAAAAAACTGGGAAAAATTAGTAGCCTAATTTTTTGAATTCTGAAATAAATTCATCATGTCATTCATATGGGCAGCTTGCTCTTGACCTTGTCCCATGGTCGAACAACCTGGCTGCTCCTGAACTAGATTGTTCTGAGTAGGCACCATGGCTTTAGATGACGAAGAGGGGCCTGAGTTATAATTTTGATAAGGCTTGGTTGTAGTGAGCTGCCCCTGACCTTGGTTATAATTTTGAAAGGGGGGTCTAGGGGCATGGCCATAATTCTGATAACCCTGGTTTGGCTTGTTGCTTTGAGCTTGCTGCCTTTTAAGGGCAACAAGTTCATTTGACATGCTCTGCAACAGGCCCTTAACTTCATTTAATTCATTGGATGGAAAAGCAGTTGGCTTCTCAATGACAGGTAGGGGAGCAATTATGGGAGCGACAGCCTGAATTGGGGGCAGCGGTTCTGGGAAAAGTGGCATATGAGGCCTAGGAGCAATTTTTCCGGCTTGAATCAAGCAATTTTCGGCTGCAATGGCTATGTCATACACAGCTGGCAATATATGTCCTCCCATAGATTGGATCATCATAGCAATGTCACTATTTAATGCTTTTAAATAGTACAAGAAAGCGTAGCTGGGGGTCAGCCTTACCAGGATGGGAATTCTATCCCAAGTCTTTTGAAAATGCGTATTAAAGTCCTGCATGTACTCGTGCGGAGCTCTTTTTATAGTTGTCAGCTGCTCAACAAGAGAGAGACCGTCACTTTTCTCCCCAAAATGACCAGCTAAATGGGTGCCCAATTCGTTCCAAGAATGTATGGAATTCACAAGTAAGGTGCCGTACCAGTTGAGAGCTTTTCCTTTCAGAGACAAGGCTAACAGTCTGATGGCAATATTTTCTTCTGTTATATTGTGAATATTGCAAAGGTTGACAATATTCTTGATATACTCAATGACTGTAATAGGTCCCACTCCATCAAAAGAGGGCACATTTTTTAAAGCTGTTCTTGGAATTGGGTCATAGCGTGGGAGGTTTAAGGGGCTCTCTCCACGAAAAGCTGTAAAAGGCAATGCCATGGTTGGAACAGGTTGTATTTGTGGCTGAGCTAGATTGATGTTCCTAGCAACAAGTCTAGGAGGATTTACTAGTGGATAAGGTCGAGTTCTTCCAAATCTGAGCTTTTTAGCAGAGTTTAAAGGCATCTCAATGAAAACAAAAGGAACCCCTCTTGAAGCTGACCTTGTGGTAACCTTTGGCATAGAAGTTTAAGTGACTGGTCTTAAAATAAAGAACTGAGCTCTTACTGGTGGAGTCATCAGATGCTAAAAAAACTTTGAAATGACTGTAGTAGGACCAACATCAATCCTAAAATACTACTGTGTTGAAAAATACAGTCCCATCGGGCGTGCCAAAACTGTTGACGCTGGAAAGTGCACCCAGTTGGCAAGAAAATGGATTCTTGCCCTCTCCCCGCAACATGGAAACCCCTCTCTCACCTGTGGGACAACGAAGCAGGAGAGGAGAGTCTCTAGATATGGGCTAGCTCCCTCTGATGTATCTTGTTTGTTTCAGGTAGCACAAAAATATAGGTATATGGGTATACTAGGGGGGTGAAAAGAGAGAGAGAAAAAGCATGAAAACAAACAGCCTACTCTAAAAGAGGTGATCCACCAAAAACAAGTTGACCTTCCACATCCACTCTCAGAACCAAGGAAATGCAACATACATACACTGAAACTTGGCAGAAAAGACCAGGTTGCTGGGATGACAGGGAGGTTCTAGTGAAAGATATAGGAAATAGGGACTCACCAAGATGCTGTGAAATGCATACTGTAAGTGACCTCCTCTGTTTCTGCACCCCAGATAGAACTCTTCACCTATAAGCTACAAATTGACATTATGTAGATAGCTGGTACATTGGTATTTAAAACTTGTGAGAGCATTTAAAAGGAAATGACTGAGCACAAATTAAACACATAAAACATACACAGAGTATCCATCCAAGAAAGAGGTAAAAATTGTATTTATTGATTCAGGTGGGGAAAATGCAGAGCAGTGCTCTTTACAAATTGGGGAAGATGATCCTGATAAATGAACAAGTCTGCCCATTTATAGAGAAAAGGCAAGAGGAGTCTCATTGGAAAGAGTGAAAAAACACTATTGATGATGTCATAAGTCTGCCAAGACCATGCTTGTTGCCTCATTTTGCGTGTTGGTCTTCTCCGATGGCTGGGCGGGTTTTTTCCTGTGTTTTGCAAGTGTTTTTTGCCACCTCATGTTGTGGGCGATGAATTTGCCACCCACTACAGTGGATTACGTGTGGGACTTCTGCTGATGTCAGCCTATGTAAGCTACCGATGGTGGTAGTTTTGCTGATGTCGGCTGATGTTAGTGGCCTCTTTTTCTCTGCTGGCATTGTGGGCGGTAAATTTTCTGCCCTCTGCATTGTGCGTAGGGGGTCTCTTTTAACCCGCCCGTGTTGTGGGCGATGATTCTGCCACCCTCTGCATTTTGTCTGCCCTTCCTTTTTTGCTAAGTGTCAAATGCCCCAGTTTTTTCCCTTCTTCTTGTGAATGTTTGAAGACTCTGCCTCTTGCTACTATGAATGCCAACAAACTAGGCCAATGAGCCAATGCTTTGAAACGGAGCTGTCGAACCCTGAAGGCAGACCTTGCAACTCGAAATGACTAGCCATGCAAAGCAGGTGTAGAAGGTGACTAAGATTTTGCCTGAGGGACAAAATTGGGTCAACAGTAAATAGATTAATTGGACCTATAGACTCATCATGACTCACACTTACCACCTTTTGTTTTCATGAGTTAACTTTCCTTCTTTCTTGCACTCTAGGATCTTGAAAACCTTTTCTATTTTATAGGCCTTTTCTTGCATAATCTAGTAATGTGACCTCTCTATTGATAGTTAAAGCACACTATACCTTATGAAATAAGATTATCTTGCCTTTCCTGATTAGAACAAAATCTTACAATATGTCCATTCTTTTGAAAATTGAAACAAACTACTCCTTTTGAAGAAGACTCACCTTACCTTACCTTATTTGTACAATGCTTTGAAAAATGTCCCTCATCAAGATAGTTGAATCACTTAACTTTGTTCACACCTTTTGATTGATGGCCCCCATCATAGTTCCATGCAAATTCATTTCTAATAGGTCTCTTACATTCTCTAGCTCTATGCCCAAACTAATTACATGTGTAATAATAACCACTAAAACTTGCATACCTCATGGAATTTAGTTTTCTAATTTAATTTGTGTTCACTCTATTAGCATCTTTATACCTTGATTTATTATTTACCTTTAGTGTCTAATTTACATTAATCTTCATCTTGTCTTTAGTTGCATTTTTTAGTTCTTCTTTGTATCCAAGACTAGTTCTATCACTTGCATGCTTTTAACCACTCAAAATATTGTCTAGATCAGTTGAGCTCTTTTTAAATCTCATAAATGACTAAATCTTATTAGATGTCTTCTCTAACTCAGATTTTAATGACTCATTTTTAATTACACTCCTTGAACATTCATGTTCTTTAGCTTTTAGGCTTGTAGATAGGATTTCCAATTGACAATTAAGATGCTTGACTATATCTTTAGGATTCTTAGTGTCTTCATTAATTCTTGCCTCAAATACACTAAATTTCTCTTAATAATCCTTGATTTAAGACTTCATCTTATTGTTAATCTTTTTCTCAATATTTAGTTCTTCAAGAGCATTCATCAATTCAATCTCATAGTCTACCTCATCTGTATCATCATGTAAATCACTTCAAGTAGACTCCTTTTGATATGAGCAACTTCTTTCCTCATCCATGAAGAGGGATTTATATTCTATAGGTCCATCATCTTCATTATCAAACTCATAGGCATTTTCCTCACTCTCATCTAATGAGTTACAACCTTTATTAATGTAGAGACTCTTCTTGATCTTGAAGGACTTCTTATTGTTGTTATACTTTTTGAATCCTTTCTTCCTCTTATCAGAATTGTATGTCTTCTTATTGTCATCTTGATCATAACCATACTCTTCATCATCATTCTTATTATGCTTATGAGGGAACTTATTAGTAATAAATCATACTTATCCATAGTTGAAGCATTTGAAGGGTAGTTTCACTTTATACTTGTGTGACCCTATTTTTAATTTCCTTTTAAATAAAATAATTAGTTCATCTTCATCAATATTAGATATTTCATCCTCCTTGAGTTTTTTACCTTGGAAATTATTCTTTGGATTCATTTTTATCTTTAATGTTTCTTCCTTCTTTAGTGGTTTATCATCAACAACTCTCATCTCATAGGTAGTAATAATGCCATTTAATTCATCCATCTTCAACTAAGTAATATCATGACTTTATTCTATAGTAAATACTTTAGAATCAAACTTGAGAATAGAGACCTTAATACATTTTGAACTACAGTAGCTTCTTCAAGCTTCTCTCCAATACCTATGCTGATGTTCATAATCTCATCAACTCTCTATAGAGAGGATGCCATAGAGCCTTCTTCCTTCATCTTAAGACTCTCAAATTATCTTTTGTGAGTCTATAACTTTGCCAACTTAACCTTTGAATCTCCTTCATAAATAATTTTCAATTTATCCCACATTTCCTTGGAGGATATGCAATGGATTATCTTGGTGTATTAAATTTATGAATGATCACAAGTGATAGCATTCATTACCTTAGAATTATTCTCAAACAACTTCTTATCTATAACACTAGATGAAAGAATAGTAGGTACAGAATAACCATCCATAATAGATTGCCAAGTGTCAAACCCTAGAAACATGATGTAGGTCCTCATCATTGCACTCCAAAAATAATAATTAGATTTATTGAACATTGGTACTTAGTGGAAAAACCTCCTTGATTTTAGTGGCTACCCATATTGTACCTTGGATCTACTTCAAGCTATCAAGGCTTTACTAAAGGAACTACTTTGATGCCAATTGTTAGAGGTACAATCACTGAGAAGGGGGTGAATCAGTGATGCAAGATTTTTCATCTTTAATTCCAATCATTTTAAATCTCTTATTCAATTACCACAATCATTCATAAAATATACAAGTCATTCATAAAAATGAGTAATAGATAATGTAAGATCACACACACAACACAAGATCTATGTGGAAAACCCTCTTGGGGAATAAAACCCACTCTCAATCTTACAAACACATGGACTACTTATCCTATAAGGTATTAAAAAAATGAGACTTTAGTGGAACACCCATTCCAAAAGGAACACCTACCTCTAAGATGGTCAAGTCATTCTAACCTTGATTTAGTGAAACACCTATTCCACAAAGAACACCTACCCCTAGGATGGTCAATTCTTTCTGACCAGAATTTAGTGAAACACCTCTTACATAAAGAACACCTACCTCTAGGATGGTCAAGTCTTTCTAACCTATATGTTGATAACCCTCCCAACACTTTTGATATGAACATCTCCTGAACACTAATTACATACCAATCTGATAGAGATATAATAAATATCATCCCCCTTCACTTCTTCACACAACCACAAATATCCAAAACTTCTATTTTGGATAAATCTACACTTCTCAACAATAACTATGTCACAACCTCAAAAACATGACCAAATGGTCACACACATAGTCCACACTTTGATTTGTCTTTCAAATCAACCACCAATATTACATAGACACCATATATCCTTTGCTCACACTCAAGGCATCCAAAACATCCTTTTGGATCACTCTAGACCTCTTCACTCATCCTTAATCTTCAAAATTGTAAGAGAACTATTATTGACATCATAAATATGACCTATAAGTCATACACATAATCATCAATCTACTCTACTCTATAACCCATCCACTAGGCACACACCCTTTCCTTCACTCCACAACTCTCACACACACCTCTTCTCTCAATTATCTCACATATATAAATCATCATCTTTGAATTGAACCTTTATAGAGACTTCATGATTATTATCTTCTTGGTCATCCTTTAGACTTGACTTAACCCTTAAAACATCTTACATATCTTAATATTATCCTCACAAGTTAGCCATAGAAAATATGGGTCATACTTAAGCAACTACACCTTTCAATTAGGCCTTAGTAGCCCTCATATGTCTTATGGATACTTATTCACCCATTTATTACTCCATTAAGCAAATTAAAAACATAGGACCACTTCCAAAAGCATATGTCCACTCCACATGACCCTTTTGACATCCTCAAATGATCATAGTCATCACAACACTCCTCTGCTAAATCTAAAAAAATTAATCTTTACCCATATACATAGAAACACCATTAATGAACACACATTCAAATTCTAAGCATTTGTTCATACTGAATATGGATTGGTCAAAACTCTAAAATCCATATAAATCATTCTCAAGGAGTATAAAACACTCTCCAATAGCTAAGTCCCCTTGAAATATCCAAATATCATCAGAACAACTCAAAATATCCTTCTCAGGTCACTTGAAGAACATGGTCAAACACATAGTCAAATTTAGATCTCAATAACTTTGACTGTACAAAAATTCAAACCTTATAACTAGATTTACTAGATGCACCTTGAAGTCCTCTACAACTTTTATTTTTTCTACATTAATAAATTTATATTAGATCAAAAGATATAGCTCAAATACTAAGAACTGGTTCTCCCTCACAAAATTGAATATTTGAATTCCAATGGTCATTGATTAGACATTAAACATTGAGCACCTTAACCTCATCTCGTGCTTTCTATCAACTATGGACAAATACACTCTATCTATCTCTATGGATTAGCTTGATATTTATCTAGAAATGCTTATCATTGATCTAAGCTCTGAGCTCCCATGATTGTGCCACTCGATAGTCTTGTGTGCCTTTTATGTATTTGACTAATTAAATTTAATGTGTGCCATTGATCTTCTAACTACATGATCATACACTCATCATTTATCTTATGTATAAGCTCTATGAATGTGACACATGTCACTAACATGTTCATTACTTGACATATTAACTTGTACACACACTATTAGATCAAGATCTATGATTCAATGTGCACCATTAGATCTACTGACTAGATGACCTCATACTTCAATGTAGTTTATCTTGATGCTCTTTGGCTTATCATAGTCTACAAGTGTAACTTTAAATATTTATATCTCGAGCTAGAAAAAACTTCAAGACTCCAAATATTTAGGGTATATTCTTGGCACTATAGAAAATGTACCATGAAAATTTTTGGCCACTATTGAATTTATAATTAACTATAATATATGCACAAAATTTCTTGATCATATATGTTTTTATGATGTGTATTGACGGTCTGGCTAAGTATAGAAACTTAGTGAACTTCTATTTGAGATGCCAACTTTGCACCCATATATATATATATATATATATATATATATATATATACTCAACCTCATGACATAAAATTTGAACCATAAAAACTTGGGATTAATTTGATCACACACATATGACCAACTCCTCCTGAATCATCCATACATGGTAATGGTGATGTCAAAAAACCACCTACTCAAATTTTTCTATCACGGAGCCAACTATGCCAAGATGAACATAATGAATAACCAAATGAAAACCATGTACTTGCACAAGCTCTCCAATCATCTTTTACCTCTAATAGGACCCCTCACACATGTTCAATACTTCATATCCATCTCTAATCATGCCAAAATTGAAGATCAACCAAGCTTACTTTAAGGATACTAGAATAAGCACACTGCATACTTTGTCATTAGCACTTAGACTATCAAGACACTTTATACACTCACCTGGACACCTCAATGACATTAATAATAAATCTCCATAAATTTTTTTCTAAAATATAATAATATTGAATGAATATAATCCACATGCATATGAAACTCATGTACATCTAAAAAATCAAGTAATGAGTCATACATATATAATCATTATATGTCTGTCCATACATCAACATAATGAAAATAATTTGATAAATAGTATTTAAATAATATTAACCCCATTAATATCTATTTAATAGGTAAATCTATTTTAGTGAGGAAATTGATCCATAACATCCTTCTCCCCCAGAATTGGTCATCATCTTGATGACACTTATTTTAAACCAAAGTTTTGAAATCAAATAGCATATATTAGTAAATCAAATAAAAAAAATAAAAGTTCTAAATAAATAAATGTGGAAAGAACTTATAAAAATCATCATAGTCCTCTCAAGTGGCACTATCCTTATAATATTGGTCCCACTAGACCTTGCACTGTGATACTTCCCTATTACACAAACTAAGTTTATGAGTGCCAATTATTTTGATTAGTTCTATTATGACCACCCTAGGATATAGAAACCATAAATCATTCCAATCTAATACATGAGAAGGAAACTCTACATACTTTTAAATATAGGACACATGAAAAACATTATGTAAGAGAGCTAGAGCTCATGGAAAGGCAAGCATATATGAAATAGGATTGGTCAATTCCAAGACCTCAAATGGTCCCACATATCTTGGTGAAAGCTTTGGTGATTTACCAAACTTAATCAAGATCTTTTGAGGCTTAACCCTCAGGAATAATTTATCACCAAAAAAAAATGTCTTGCTATACCTTTTATATTTTCATAGCATTTCTATCTACCATTGGATTTAACCAACTTTTACTTGATTGACTTGACCTGCTCTTTCCTTTATAAAATCATTTTAAGACCAAATACTATCATTTCTTCAAGGATATCCCAACCTATTGGTGTTTGACACCTCTTTCCATACAATGCTTCAAAGGGATCCATATTTAAATATGATTGGTAAGAGATATTATAAGCAAAATCTACTAGTGGAAGATACTCTTCTCACTTGTATTATTCATCCATATAATATATTTAAAAAAGATCTTTTAGAACTTGGTTTACTCTACTTGTTTATCCATCCATTTCTAGATGATATACAATACTGAAATTCAAATATGTGCTTAAAGTTGAATTTAGAGTCAACCAAAACCTAGATGTCATCCTTGAATCTTAATCAAAAATGATCTTCTCTAAAAACTCATGTAATTAGTACAACTCTTTTAATAATGTTTTTGTAAGCATTGGTGCATCATCAGTCAAATTACTTGGTATGAAGTGATCTATTGTGTTTAATTTTTCAACTACCACCAAGATCATGTCATGATAGTTCTATGATAATGGAAAACCTTGGATAAATTCCACACTAATTACCTACCACTTCCATTCTAATATATCATGAGGATATAATAATCCTACCGAATGCACATATTCACCCTTCACATGATAACACTCAAAACAATGAGACAAAAAATTTGTTGCATCCCTTTTAATTTATTTCCAAAAATAAAGAGATTTTAGCTCAACCACAAGCTTAGTCACTCCAAGATGACCTGAATAAGGGGCATTGTGAAATTCTTTTAGCATTGTGCTCCTTAAATTCTCTCTATCAGGGACATACATTCTACCATTGTACCTCAAAAGACCATCATTATCCAACTTGAATCCTTTAAACTTAATATTCTAATCATCCTCTGATAAATCTTTCTTAACTTTCTCATATAATTCATCTCTAGGGGATAATTTAACAACTTGATCATGAAAGGTACTCCTAATAGTAGTTAAATATGCTATATACCTTCTATGATTTAGGGAATCAAAAAATATATTTTCCTTAACCTTGATGTAGCTAATATCAAAATCATAGTCAAATAAGAACTCTAACCAATGTATCTAATGAGAATTCAAGTTTGGTTGAGTGAAGATATATTTGAGCCCCAAGTTTTTAGTCTTTAGCTCAAATAATATTCCAAATAGATAATGGATCTAAACTTGTAAAGTATGCACTATTGTAACAAGTTCTAGATCACGTGGGGAATAGTGTGACTCATATGGTTTAAGCTTCCTAGAGTTATATGACACAACTAAACCATCTTGCATAATAACTCCACCAAGACCATCCCTAGATCTATAAATGATTATTGAGAATTGACCATTAGGATCAGGAATTCTTAGAAAAGGTGCTGATGTAAGTCTCCTTTTTAAATCATAAAAGGATTTCACTCACTTGTACAACCAAATACAACTCTAATTCTTCCACTAAAGAGAGGTAATTGGGTTATCTATTTTTAAGAAATTTGGAACAAATTTCCTATAATACCCTATTAGTCCCATAAAACTTCTCATCTCATACACATTTTTGGGTGATGGCCATTCTATTATGGCTCTTATCTTTGCCAGATCAATTGAAATTTTGTCTATAAAGATAATATGTCATAAATATTACACTTTCCTTTGAAAAAATGCACATTTAGACAACTTACCATAAATTTTATGCTTCTACAAATGTTGTAAAACCAACTCTAGATGGCGTAGATGTTCTTCCTCATTCTTAGAATAAATGAGGATATCATCTAGAAAAACTAACACAAAGTGATCTAGATAATACCTAAACACACTATTCATGAGATCCATGAACGCTACTAGAGCATTTGTTAACTTGAAAGGAAACATTGTAAATTCATAGTTCCCATATTGATTTATAAATTCTATTTTTGGAATATATTATTCTTGAATCCTCAATTGGTGATATCCTACTCAGAGATATATCTTAAAGAAAACTATGACCCCAAGCATTTGATTAAAGAGATCATCAATTCAAGGCAATTGATATTTGTTTCTAATTTTCACTTTGTTTAACATCCTATTATTAATACAAAAATGAATATTACCATCCTTGTTCTTGATGAATATGACTAGTGCACTCCATGGTGACACACTTGGGAAAATCAATCCTTTAGATAAAAACTCCTATAGCTAAGCTTTCAACTCAACCAACTCTATAGTCATCATCATATAAGGTGCCCTAGATTGTGGTTTTGAAACAGGTATTATGTCAATTGAGAAATCAAAATCCTATTTGGGTGGTGATCTTGATAATTCTTATGGACACTCATCTTGAAAGTTATTAAGAAATGGGTAATCCTTAATGGATGATTCTTTTATTTCCTTATTTTCATTAATTTTAAAAAAAATGTCTGACATCTTTTTTCGTGATCCTTCTTAAGTTAAATTGAGGAAATTTTCCTAAATTTCAACTCCCTTTTCTCACCTTGAATTTGAGTTTGATTCCCAAAATCATCCTGACATTATACCTTATTAAAATAGAAATATATTTTAGCTTTATGTTGAGTAAGCCAATTCACCCATTAGGATTACATCATATGACCCTATTGGATCTATATAAAGATATAATATATTAGTGAATTTATGTAATTCAATCTTAGCTTCCACTAAGAACCTATTGAATTTGATCATGGATTCATTCCCATATTGCATTATCCATGCATTTTCCATTAAGTGAGCTTTCTTAGACTACTTAGAAATCATACGTGGAGAAATAATTTTTTTTGTATCTCCAGTATCAATATAAATGGAAATGATTTGACCAAAAATATTACCTAGAACCTCAATATGTGAGACTTGAAAATCAGCTTGATGATTGTTAATAACTATGTGGATTCTCTTATGAAAGTTTCCTTGTTGAGTAGTACCCTTAGCTTTACCTTCATATTTTCCTTGAGTATATTCTCTAACATATTGATCACCTCCATAAATGAAATATCTACTAGGTGGTCCTTTCCTTTCCACCTTTTGGTTTCCCTTGAAACCATGTTTTAATCCACCTTCTACTTTATTTCTACTTGAGAAGTTATTGAGCTTAGCATTCTGGTTCCTGAACTATTTCTTGGAATTTCCATTCCTTTTCAAGTTCTTCATCTTAAGAGTAGGTTTGAAACCTTAAAAATTCTTCTTTAACTTCTCTATGATTTGAGCAAGAGACTTTAGTTTTTAATCCTACTTAACTACCTTCTCAAAAACCTAATCCATCATAGATGGCCCATGCACATCTACCCCACATCCAATTTAGGGTTTTAATCCCATAATGAACATTCAAATGTGAAATATTTCATCATCCTAATATTGAGGAAAATATTTTAGGAGATTAGTGAATTGTTCCTAGTATTCATTCATCAAAAGATCTCCATGCTTCAGATTATAAAAAACTATTGGCTTCTAGTCAAAATACAACTAGGGAAACCATCATGATCTAAATAAAATCATGAATTGCTCCTATGTGGTGGTAGTGGAGTCGAGGATCATATTGAGCTTCTTATTTTCCCACCATGTTTTTGTTCCTCTATCAATTTTATATTCTCCCTAAACTTCCTTAGTGACTTCTGAGTAATTATATATCTCAAAGTACTTTTCCATTTATATCAACTAAGCTTCAACACTATACCCTAACATAGTTCCATTAAACTTTGGAGAATTTACTTTCTTCATGTCTCATGCATGTTCTATATCTATTACACCCTTAATCTTTGGTGTGTCTAGGAATAGGTGTGGTTAAATTGTGGCTTACATACCTATTTTATATTCTTGTTACATTTCTCTATGTTATTAAATAGGTTGGCCTATGGAATAACGATGGCTAAGTAGACTATATATAAGAGGTAGTGGTTAGTCTTTGAGTATCATGTTAAGTATTTTACTCATATTGCATTATTATGGAGGTTTCCCCATCAAAGTGGCTCTGCTATATTATCTAGTTTTTACTCTTCTAACAATTGTTGCTCTGTGATCTCTTATATTTTTTGATTCTATGTGATATATAATTATTTTATGTGAACATATAAGTAATTTCATTAAAAGTGGTATTAGAGCTTTGATTTCGGCAATTTTCCTACGATATTTTTTTTGGATCTGGTGAGGCATGACTTCTATAGTGGGATGAATGAAAAAACATAACTTGTAATCTAGGAAGAATTGTTCTTTGTCATTATAGTGTTATTCAAAATGATTTTTTTTTAAAAATATGGAAAAAAATTTCCCTTTGCATAATTGTAGTCATTAGATTCATCTCAATGAGATGATCATAATAGTATATTCTACCGATACATGTTTTTGGTGCTAAAATGTTTTACCCTAGTGTGCAAAAGTAATTGTTGGATTCATCTTGGTGAGGTGATGTCAATGGTACCATCTCCTAATACACTTTTTTAGGGTGAAAACCCTCCTAGGGTTTATATATGATAGGTCCTTCTACTCGAGGAAGAGAGTGGGGGAAGAAACTCCTAAGACTCCTTTTGGTGATGACATGGAATCTATAACTTTAGATCCATTGATTTCTCAACTTTAAGATGACATAAAAGGCTCAATGCAACATGATGACCTTGTTGCAGTTCAAACTAATGTTTTAGGGATGAATAGAGAGATTAATGGGGTTCACACTCAATTTCATCATATCACTATACAATTATAGTCAAACACCCCTCCACTTCATCATTCAGGTCCTCCTCCTCTCAACACTAACAAATCTAATTCTAATGTGAAACTGATGTTGCCAAAAGTGGATATGCATAAGTTTGACGGTAAGGATCCTCTCACTTGGATCACCCAAATTGAGAATTTATTTGATTTTCATCAAACTCTTAGTTTTTAAAAGGTGATAGTGGCATATCTATATCTAGAACCTGAGCAGTTCATTTGGTATCGTTATTTATGTGCTCAAAAGAAAAATAATGGTGCTCCTATTACATGGTCTATTTTCACTGATGAGTTGTTGGATCATTATCAGAATAATTTCCCTAATAACTACTTCATCTAGTTAGTCAAACTGTGGCAAATAAGAATTGTGAAGGATTATATTCATCAATTTTAGAATCTATCCTTATAGGTGGAAGACATTAATGAGAAAATTTTGATTGATATCTTTTTGGGTGGTCTCAAAGATAGCATCCAATTTGGGGTTTAGATGTTTAACCTAGAATATGTATCAAAATCTACCCCAAGGGCATGTTGGTAGAAGAAAAAAAGATGGTCAAATAGAAAAGTTTTACTATTGGTCATAATTGCACCTTTATAGAGCCATCATTTTATCAACCCACCAGATTGAAATCTAATTAAATTGAAGAGAAGTGATCCAAAGGGTTGTGTTATGGTTATGATAAAAAATATATCAAATACCATCATTGTGTTGAAAAGAAGTTGTTTTACATTAAAGGTGCCAATGAGGATGAAGATGATGAGGAGGCAATTGGTGAGGATGAAGAATGCCCTAAGGAGGAATCTGAAGACTCTCAACCTACTATTTATTATCATTTCCTTTTTGATATTAGTACTCCCCAAACTCTAAGGTGGTGGGTTTCCTTAATAAATAGAAGGTCACTATATTGATTGATTCTAGGAGCACACACAACTTCATCAACAAGTTGGCTACTTGTTTGAACTAAAAAATTATCTAGCTCTAGAATTTCAAGTCATGATTATAAATGGTGGTACTATCATCTATTCAATAAAATTCCATAGTATTAAGCTAGCTATGGGAGACTAACTATTGGAGTCTCCTATGTTTGTTATTCCTATGGGGGGATTTGACATTGTTCTAGGAGTACAATGGCTCACCACTTTGGGAACTATTGAGATGAATTTCCAAGAATTATTCATGTACTTTCATTTTGAGGGAAATACATTTGAGCTAAGGGGATTAATGGATAAATCTCAACAACTTTTTAGCTCACATCAAATGATAAATATTATCTAAAAGGGTGCTGAAGGATTTGTAGTTTGCTTGTTTTTCATTAAAGTTTAGACAACTTAGCCATCTACACCTCCTAATATGCAACAAATGATTGATGCCCATTTTTTTATTTTTGGTGACATGTCAAAAGGAATTCTACCTAGCCACACACATGATCATGCCATAAAACTTATTCTTGGTATTACATCACCTAACATTAGGCCATATAGGTATTTATATGCCCAAAAAATTTAAATTGAAAAGATGGTATAGAGGATGTTGGATGTAGGAATCATTAACCATAGCGAAAATGAATATTCTTTGCTAGTTATCTTGGTGAGAAAGAAAGATGACACTTGGAGGATGTGCCTTGACTACATAGAGCTCAACAAGTGAACTATCAAAGATAAGTTTCTTATTCTTTTCATTGATGATTTTATAGATGAATTGAATGGTGCTTTTTATTTTACCAAGTTAGATCTATGTTCTAGGTATCATAAAATCTAGATCCATGATGAAGAAATACCCAAAATAGCATTCAAAAATTATGAGGGCCATTATGAGTTTTTGGATATGCATTTTGGTCTAACAAATGCACCATCCACCTTTCAAAGTTTGATGAATATTGTTTTTAAACCATTTTTAAGGAAATTTGTTCTGGTGTTTTTTGATGATATCCTTATTTATAGTAAAAATTGGGAAGATCATTTGTACGATGTAAAATAGGTACTTTCAATTCTAAAACAACATCAGTTATATGCCAAACCTTCTAAATTTACTTTTGGAGCTTGTGAGGTTGAGTATTTGGGTTATCTAATTTCACATGAAGCAGAGAAAGTGGATCCTAAAAAATCCATGCAATGGTGGACTAGCAAATTCCTAAGACACTCAAGCAACTAAGGGGATTTCTGGGGCTAACTATTTACTATCATAGGTTTGTCAAAAATCATAGTAGCATTGCATCCCCACTCACCTATTTTTTGAAGAAAGACTCCTTTTAGTGGACTAATATAGCTACTAGGGCATTTGAACAATTTAAATTGGTTATGTGGACCACCCTAGTATTGGACACTCCTAATTTTTCCAAGACTTTTGTGGTTGAATGTGATGCATTTAGGTATGATATGGGTGTTGTACTCATGCAAGAAGGTAAACCAATTACATTTGAAAGATATCAAATAAAGGTTAAAAATAAGCTCAATCCCATCTATGTGAAGGAAATAATGGCCATTCTACATGCAATGAAACAATGGAGACCTTATTTGATGGGTCATCACTTTTAGGTAAAGACTAATCATGATAGTCTCAATTTTTTTTGGAACAACAGTTGTCATCTAAAGAATAATAAAATGGGCAACTTAAATGTTAGGATATTATTTTAGAATAGTCTACAAGAAAGTAAAGGATAATGTGGTGGTAGATGCACTTTTTAGGAAGGATGAATTAGTTGAGGCATTTCTATGTGCCATAACCATTTTATAGGTAGATTGGCTAGAGGAAGCATGATCAGAATGGGAAAATGATGGTGTTATCCATGATTTGATTTAGAATCTTTAGCAAGGTTTGGGTGGATTTGTAAAATTCACATGGAATGGTAATGCATTATCGTATAAAGATAGATTATACTTATGTAATAATTCTCTTCTTAAATAAAAAATCTTTTAGGAACTTCATGCAACTCCACTTAGGGGTCATTCAAGATTTTTGAAAACTTATCATATAATCAAACAATATTTTTTTAGGAAGGACTCATGGGGGATGTCCATAAATATGTGTCTGAATGTATGATCTATCAAAAAAATGAAGGAGAAACCATCAAAATCCTAGGTCTTTTGCAACCTTTATCCATCCCTAGCCAGCATTAGGAAGAGATGTCTTTGGATTTTGTTATAGGGTTACCAAGATCTGATGGTCAAAATGTTATCATGGTTTTTATATATCATCTCAGTAAGTATGATCATTTTTGTTCTTTATTGTAGCCATTTGTTGCTAGTACAATAGCTTCTAATTTTCTCAATACCATTCAAAAACTGCATGGTACCACTAAAATCATTGTCAGTGATAGAGATCCCATTTTTAGTAGTAAATTTTGGACTGAGTTATTTGAATGTTTGGGCACCTAGTTGGCTCATATTACATCCTATCATCCTCAATAAAATGGACAAACTGAGGTAATTAAATGTCTGGAAAGATATCTCCATTATTTTATTTCTAATAAATAGGATAAATGGGTTCATTGGTTTTCACTTGCTAAATGATGGTATAATACTTATGTTCATAGTTCTTCCAAAATGTCTCCCTTTATGGAACTATATGGATACCACCCTCCATCCATCACTTCAACCTTGAAGGTCCATCCTAAATTTCATGAAGTTGAAGAACATATTCACCATCAACAAGAGGTCATTGCAAGTTTGCATGAAAATTTAGCCATGGCCCAAAATTGCATGAAGCAGTAGGTAAATAAACATAAGAGTGAGTGGCATTTTGACATTGTATATTGGGTCTTTATTTACTTGTATACATATAATTATATGTCCTTGAAGCAATAAAAAATGGATAACAAGTTGTCCCCTAAGCATTATGGTCATTATTAGATCTTGTAGAAAATTGGTAGTGTGGACTATAAGTTAGAGTTTCCTTCATCCACTCATATACATCCAATATCTCATGTATCATGCTTAAATAAAGTCATTGGCCACATAGTTACTACTCAAAATAAATTAATAGAACTAGATGAGGAAGTAAGAGTTATTCTTGATCCTGAGGTGATCCTTCAAATACACACTAAGCAACTATGGTCTAGAATAATTACAAAGTACCTGATCAAATGAAAGAATATGCCATGTGAAGATGTTACTTGGGAGGATGAATCATTTGTGCATCAACATCTAGAGTTGACTCAACATTGAGAAAAATATTTTTTTGAAGGGGAGGGGTATGTTACACCCTTAACCTTTGGCGTGTCTAAGAATAGGTGTGGTTGACTTATGTCTTACATACCTCTTTTATATTCTTGTTAAATTTCTCTATGTTCTTAGATAGGTCAGCCTATAGAATAACCATGGATAAGTAGAATATATATAGGAGGTAGTCATTAGTCTTTGAGCATCATGTTAAGTAGTCTACTCTTATTGCTTTTTTATGGAGGTTTCCCCCTCGAAGTGGCTTTGCTATGTTATCCAGTATTCTACTTTGTTGTTAATCATTACTATATGATCTCTCATATTTGCTAATTTTGTGTGATATATAATTATTTTATGTGAATATCTATGTATTTTCATTACATTAGCTACACAATCCCTCATATCCCATGGCACCTCATCATGTATATGCTCTTACTAAGCTTCTTGCTGAACATGGTGCTCTTCAGGATCTTCCTGATTGACTTCATCAACATATCCATGCAATTATTTCTCTAAGGCTATGATTTCATCCCTAATTCCATCCATGGATATGATAATTTGATCCAACTTTACAATTTACTTCATGATGAATTGGTTTGGATCTATTAAAGGGTTAGTATTAGAAGTACCCTCACATCTAGGTATACCATGCACCATTATCCCTTATGATTAACAAGAGAATACAAATACATTAGTAGAATTATTAAGTCTTAGATTTTGAGCCTCAGCTCTGATACCTTAATATTAGAATCCCACTGGGTTTAACTCAAAAAATGGTAATTTTTTTAAAACTTTACATTATTAATCTAACCAAAATATTCCTCATTAAGGTAAGATAATTGATATTTAACTAAATATATCTTGCATAATAAAATAATTATGATTCATTTAGATAATTATTGAATTAACACATCCAATAGTATTGCAAATTCAATCCATCACATAAAGTATAACTACTAAATAAAAACTTAGCCAACTGTTGAAAATTTAGAAAATAATATTATATAATAAGAACAACCAACTACCATTTATCAAGTATAATAATATAATGTTATTACATCAAAGTGATTATAAATAAATACAATGTTCTATGGAAATAATGAGTATCCAAAAACATCTCATATGTATATAAACTAAAATTATGAGTAAAAGTCTATATCAAATGACTACTAGAGGAGAGGGAGAGCATCATCAGAATATTTTTCCACACCAACCAAAAACCATAGATCCCCCACATAATTGACCACCTAGGGAATGGACCTCCCTTCATGGATGAGTTGATGATAATGGTGCAGATATCGATAAGTTAACTAGAACCCCTATGTTGTAAGATTTCAACTACATGTAATATATCGTAAAAAATTACATTCTAACATGACATCATGCATACATTCGTATTAATCAAATAGGTGAAAAGATGACATTTAAATTTAAACATTCCTTTGGACAAAAGAATTATATATTTTAATGATCCAATATATTAATCATAATCTCACACACAATCATATTTTATTTAATCTATATATTAATGACTCGAAACATATTCATGAGAACCCTGTCACAATAATATTCCTTAATGTCATTAATACTAGATTTACAAAATAATTCATATACAAGATTTCCATAGATTTATTATATAGATTTAGTATTAATGTCACGATAATTAAATACAAGAACCAACTTGAAATATTTATTTGTAATAGAATAACAACTTAATATCTTTTATCACACTTTCTAATTTCCAACACAACCCAAAGTCTGTTATCCAATAAGTTAATATTACAAATAAATTGTCTTCTAACAATCTTAATAATATTTAAAAATTTACCAATTCCATACAAACATTATTTTTCATAGATATTATAATAAAAATAATACAATTTAAGAATTTCAAAATTAATCCAAAGCTAGCCAACAAATAATGATAAATATAACATTATTTGTTCTAATCAACAATTAATCATTTTCCTCATAATTTATAACTAAATCAACATATTATAAATTAAAAATATACATCCTAATTTGCATATGAATTCATTCATTCATTCATTATAAACAAACATCTACTTATATACCAAATTATCCATATATATATATATATATATATATATAAAGTATGTCCACTTAATGTATTTAAAAACCTTATCCATTGATTTCCTAATGGCATAATATATACATATAAATGGTCATACATCTATTATATACCTATGCATATAATTTGTAGGTTTTAAATTATATATGTATATGTACATGTATATATGTATGCATTTGTGTTTTTATGAACTATTCAAAAATAATATTATATTATCTTTATGTATAATCCATAATTAAAATATATACATATTTATATATGTTTTGAGTTTATTCTCATATCTTAATTTCCCTACTTAATAAACATAAACTCAATTTAAGACTAACCTATAAATGTCATTAACACCTTACAACACTTAAGACCTAAATTAAATGCATTAAACATAAACATAAACTATTAAATATTATTACGTACCATAAGGTGCATCAACCTATTGAAATCATTTCACACAAGTTTAACCTCCAAATTAAACATCCATGACCCAAAAATAATTTGACTTCACCTATTTTGCAAATCTTTTAACTCACCCTAACTTGAACAATGAAAATAGTATAACAAACATCTTTCATTCTTTTATTTATTCATGTTACACATAGTCAGTTATCTTAAAGAATTAATTCAACTGACAATTTATATTCCTATGTTCATAACCTTCTATGTATATATATTCAAATGATGTATCCTATAGTAATTCTTATACTACTCAGTCAATCCATTTGAATACATAATTATGATACTAACACATAATCTTAATAATAATTATATTCAAAGAACTTATAATAACCCAATCATTTTATACAACTAACTATAATATATATATATATATATATATATATATATATATATATATATATATATATATATATATATAGACTCAGTCATATTATGTATTCCAAACCTACAAATATAACACTACTATATATATATCCAATACCAAATAATCTTAAACCTATTTGTATGTTATTCAAATAAATCAACTCACAGTCACCAAATAATCATTTAAGCATAGTCCAAACATCATTATTTATACATATTCAACCCACAATAATTTATAAACAATCAACATACAATCATTTGTACATAGTTGACTCAATCAACTAACAAATCTAAGCTAGGTTGGATAAAAACTTCCATCCATTCCACATAAACATTTATACATAGGTGACTTCAAAGTAGAAACACTCATCCATTGAAATGAAATGAATACACAACCAATAATATTCAACAAAACCCAGTTTGTATATTCTAAAAACCAAACAAAACCTAAAAATCTAAAACAATATTTGAAGCCATATATTTATATGGTTACATAGAACCATTTTAAGATATAAAAAAGTTAAGTAAAATTATGGTCATATAGTGACCATAAAAAAAACTTAGTTTCAAACCTTATTAAAAAAATTTCTTAAGCCATTAAATTAACACTCAAATTTTTTGATGCATTTATATAACATATAACCAATTTGGCTCAGACAAAAATAACACACATAGCTATGTAAATAAAACACATAACAAAACACACATCCATGTAAATAATCCAACACAAGGATTTCATTTTTATCAATAATCCATAACATTACATAATCAAGTTAGAGTTTTAATCAAATCATGGATTTGATTTTATGGGGTGATTCTTCCTCTCATAGGGTCGAATCCTTGATTTAACCTAGGGTTTCAAATTCTAAAACAATCATTTTATAAAACCTATACACATTTCATATATTGAATGTATAACTTGAATACATAATTTTAGAGTAAATCCAAATAACAAACCCTACATTTTACTTCCAAAATTAGATTTTCTCCTTTGGACTATGAATAAAAATCCCTTTCTTTCCTCTCATTCTCCTCTATCGACCCTAGCTTATCTCTATTTTCTAAAAACTCCATTTTCCTTTATTATTTTCCTAGTCATATACATGCATTTTTAAAACCCCTAATTTCATGGAAAACCATTCCCCAACATTATTTCCTTCTAAATCGTAGTCGAACCTTAACCAGTCTGAGTTGCATGGTTCAAACAACAAAGACTAAACCAAATGATAGTTCCTAAATTAGGGTTAACATTTTATTAAGTCAATAAACATAATTATTATTTTTAATAAAACTCAACTTCCTATCTAGTTTAAACATTAAAAAATTAAATCTAAACATTAAATTATCAAATATCCCTACTTCATTAATCATTATGTATTTAGAAACTAAGTCAACCTAGGTACCACCTTAGTTACTTCCACCTAGGTCTAGATTAGGTAAAGTTTAATAAAATAATTTTGTCATATGATCAACAATGCAATTTATTTATTTTCCATGTGTGTGTGTGTGTGTGTGTGTGTGTGTGTGTGTGTTCTAACAATAATTTTCTCTTTGAATGCTTGAATATACATGCCTGTATGGGTTATGCATTCGACCAAAAGTAAATTTATCAAAAAATGGATATAATTGAAACATTCCATAATGACAACAAATCATAGTCATAACAAATAGTAACAATTACAACTAAGACTAAATAACATATAAACACTAATCTAAACCATATCAATAAATGCAAGCATGAATTAATCAAACACAATGAAATTAAACTAATTATGCATTTATTTTACTATGTGGTATGTGTTGGGTTCTTTGTTGAATCTCTACACCTCTAACATATTTGTCTTCAACACCCTCTTTAATGATACTCTCCCTCCATATTTGTCTAGAGAGTGGACTTTATCCTACGTCCACCTCATAAATGTAAATGGTAGTTATTTTGTATCAATGATAGTCAATACAAATGGTGATAAAATATAATAATACTAAATGAGCATAATCCACATTCATATGAAACTCATAGATAACTAAAAAATAATGTAATGAGTTATACATATATAATCCTTATATGTCTATCCATGCATCATCATAGTAAACAAATCAAGTTTAGTGAGGAAATCAGGATATAACACCTAAGCCACACCAATCAAACTATCTTATATCTAACATCTATCTGGTAAAGATGTAATAAATACAACAAACCAACTATGTCCTATCATCATCTCTTCAAAGATCACTTTCTATGCAAGAACAAAATACATTTAAGTATAAGAATCACCCTCTAAGGATATGACAAGATCCCTTTCCAAATCATAATCAAATCCATCCAATTCCAAGTAAAAGTCAAGATAACCACTCCCTCCTTGGCCAATCCATCTTTGATGAACCTATTTTTGTCAAATCTAAAACCATTTTTGGCCCACCCATTTTTTATGAATAACCCATATTTAATGAGCCAATATTAATACACCAATATTTGGTCATTCACCCATCCTCAGTCTACATATCTTTGACCAACCTATATTTGATCCAACACCAATATTTAAAAAACCCCAATTCCTTGATGAAGTTATCTTTGATGACACCATCATTATCTTATCACTCCATCTCCCATCACATATTAAAACTTATATCACCCAAAACCATATTACTTCTAAGGTAATGATATTTTTAGACAACAAAAAACTTCAAAAGTTCATCCATACAAATAACATCAAATATCTTCTATAAAAAAAAAAATCATAAACACCATCCAATCAGTTGAGTATAATATCATTTATCAAATTTAGAGTCCTCACATATGAGTAATTCAATTATAAAAGTCATGTATGTTTACACAGATATAACCTCGTGATTTGTTTCCAAAGAATAAAATAAGATATAGCAAGCAAAATCATCTAAATCATGAACTACAATGGGGGAGGTCTCAACCTCCATAAGCAAGGAATAAATAAACCTATCCATGTAGGCATACATAATGAATATCATGACATTGGTTATAAACCATCCACAAATCCATGTATAGATGTTCATAACACTTTCACAATTTTTAAGGAACCCTCATCAAAAATTGATGCATGATTCATTCATAGTCCCTATGATGACCATGTCTCCACCCATCCTCTTATCAATGTCATCCATGATTTCCACCATTTTGAAAGTTAATCTCCTATGCATGTCTATTAGGATTGATAAAATTACCTACTATCAAATTTATTCCATAATAATCAAATAATTTTAGAATTCATGACCATCATCTAGCCAAAATAGCATAAAGCACTATCAACATATCTTATGGAATATAAAGTGTCCCTAAATCAAAATGAATCTAATAATCCATCAAATCAAAATCTAAACTTACCATCCACTACTAAAACCTTTATGAGGTATTATGGGACAATAAAAATCAAAATCAAAGTAAAAAATCATTGTCCTTTAGTGAAAACCTCTTTGAGGCACTATCGAACCAAAATCAAAATCAAAGTAAAAAAAATCAAGAAGATCAATCCCTTGGTAAAAACGTTTATAATGCACTAATGGATGAAGAGCTCAACTAATAAAATTATTAGATCATCCAACTTATAGCTACTCTTAGTCTCATAAAATGTGAAATTGTCAGTCTAAATTCCTCTTCACATCATAATTGCACCATCCATCCAAATCTTACCCATAACTAACACACATCCTCCATCCAATACACATTCAGCTTCACCCTTATTGGAAACACCTTATATCATAAGGGATATGATGATATCCTAAACAATTTGGAAGAAGACAATATGTAAATCAATAAAGTTCACATTAACATCTTTGGAGTGCATACTTGAAGGATCCAATAAGTTAGGATGCCATCAAAACATAAAAAAACCAATTAAAGTTTTAAAATTAAAAATTAAAAAATTAAAAAAATCAAGAGATAAAGATAAATAATCCGTCTAATGGTGAAAACCGTTCTAATGGCCATTCAGCAAGTAACATTATGAAAACCAATTTTTTGATTTCATGTGTAAATAATCCATTGTCTACAAGTACCTCAACACTTAGGGCTAGCACCATCTCTATCTAAATCATTCATCCTAACCATCTTTTCTAATTTATATTAAGCATACAAGTTCTCAACCTAAAACTATCCTTATCCATCCTAAGCATCCTACATTATCCTCATGTCCATCATGTCTATGCCCATTATCTCTTCCTATTTCAACCTTGATATAGAAGTGGAAGATGTCTTTAGACCCATTTTGTAAACATAGTATTATATTCTCTGAATGGTGCTTCGATTACTAGAAACTTAGTTCCCATGTGATGTGGTCCTTGGAGATCCCTAATCCATTCTTATCCATACCTAATAATCCCTAGTCACTCCTTATCATCCTTGAACATCATCTTATATCCATTCCATCCACCACCATTTTTTATTCTTAAGTGCTAGAATTAGTTTTCCATTTGATCCTAGCCCCATTAAATGTCCCAAAAATATAAAAACATCTCAAAATCCAAAAAGTACCTAAAAATCAAAAAAATCATAAAATAAAAAAAATAAAAAAAAACCAAAATAATCCATAAAAATTAAAAAAATACATAAAAAAAAGATATAAAGCCACAAAATTCAAAAACATTTATCTTGACCATACTCAAGATCAAATCCTTGGTCAATTTTGCACCACCATCTAACTATTTGTATCATTGAATCCCACACATGTATTTTGACTTGATCTATCACAAAATGTCTTTTATTACTTTTATTTTCAAGTTTGTGAGCATGTGTTTTCTTATTGTGCCTTGACTTAGTTCATATGCATGTGATACCAGGGTCATCATGGTTTTTCCATATCATGGTGCCTCTTATCATACACTTATACTTGAGTCCATCCATCAACATACATCAAAAATTTCATCATGATATTTCCATATCATGGTGTATTTTGTTTTTGGATCAAGAGCCAATATTTATGCATAATACGATCAAGTTATCATGGTTTTATATATCATGGTGCATATTTTTGATACAATATCAAAAATGAAATTGAAAATAATATAGAGATACGTGATAAAATGATGATGATGATATCCAATTGAAAAATCAACATACATTTCCTCAAACATCCTAATTAATTAATCCATCTCTGCTCACATCAAGGTCAAATCATCTTTCTATCTAATCTTTCTCATCACATTCTTCCTTCTTGGGATAACTACATCAGCTTGAGATCCATTCAAAATATGTAGGAAACTCACACTCACATTGAGTTTTTAAGGTTAGATTAGCCATTATCATTCCCATTCCATTCATGTTTTCCATTCCCATTTCCATCCATTACTATAGCTAACAATACAAATCTAATAATCATTGCCATTACCCATGTGTGCAGTCATCAATTTTCCACGTCCCTTATATAATTTAATCTAATCCTTTCCTCACCCAACATATATATAATTTTACCCAATTTTATACAATTCAATATAATCACATCATCCTTAAATCCTTATTATGCAACTTATGGGTATCCTCATGTACTCAATTTTTTGCAACTTCTTCATTATTTTAAAATTCATTATAACATCATTACATATTTCTACATAAACTTATCAAATCATCCATGTTATCCATAAATCACCCCTCATTGTGATCACCTCATCCTAAATTTGTATAATATGCTTAATCTTTGATTTATACTTGTAAATCTATTAATCAATTAGTTAATCAATCATCCATCCAATCCCAACTCACAACTTTCACTCTTTTAAATGTATTCTTACTTGTAGAAAATCAAGTGTGCCACTTTTCCATGGGATATATCATTCCAAAATCCAAGACCCTAGATTTTTGAGATATTTCCTTTCCATATCTACCCTACTTGGAACAAATATATCCATCATCATAAGAAATCAAAGCATGTAAGCATTAGCTCAAGTGGGTTAATCTCACCCATAGATTTATCATCTTGATCCATATTTCTTCATCACCCACCCATTTAATCTTCCATTATATCCTCTTCCTCTCCTTTTTGAGAGTCCATCCACATCCTTCCTCCCTACATGACATATTAATGGGGCATCATCCATTACATAGTCATCATCATCATCATCATCATCATCATCATCATCATCATCATCATCATCATCATCATCATCATCATCATCATCATCATCATCATCATCATCATCATCTAACCTTCATCCTTCCTGTTGTTCCCAAAATCAGCTGCGCTTATTTTTAGAACAACCCCTACGAAACTTGTTCGTTTCGTTTTTCGTCTCTCTAAGCCCATTTTTGAGATAGGTTTTTCTCATTCTCATGCCTTCTCAACTAACATGTTTCTAAGTTTGTGACGTCTTTTCTTTACGTTTTTCCCAAAAGAGTGAAAGTTGTTACGGTCCCGGTGCGAGTAGGAGACCAATTTTTGGCTTTTTCAGAGTTAGTTTTTTTATCCTTCTATTTTCCTGAAAAGGTGGTAAATTTTCCCGCCATTGCATATTTTTATGCAGAGGTGGGGAATTTCCCCGCCATTGCATATTTTTATGCAGAGGTGGGGAATTTCCCCGCCATTGCATATTTTTATTCAGAGGTGGGGAATTTTCCCACCATTGCATATTTTTATGCAGAGGTGGGGAATTTCCCCACCATTGCATATTTTTATGCAGAGGTGGGGAATTTTCCCACCATTGCATATTTTTATGCAGAGGTGGGGAATTTCCCCACCATTGCATATTTTTATGCAGAGGTGGGGAATTTTCCCACCATTGCATATTTTTATGCAGAGGTGGGGAATTTCCCCCCTATTGCATATTTTTATGCAGAGGTGGGGAATTTCCCCGCCATCGCATATTTTTATGCAGAGGTGGGGAATTTCCCCGCCATTGCATATTTCTATGCAGAGGTGGGGAATTTTCCCACCATTGCATATTTTTATGCAGAGGTGGGGAATTTCCCCACCATTGCATATTTTTATGCAGAGGTGGGGAATTTTCCCACCATTGCATATTTTTATGCAGAGGTGGGGAATTTCCCCACCATTGCATATTTTTATGCAGAGGTGGGGAATTTCCCCACCATTGCATATTTTTATGCAGAGGTGGGGAATTTTCCCACCATTGCATATTTTTATGCAAAGGTGGGGAATTTCCCCACCATTGCATATTTTTATGCAGAGGTGGGGAATTTTCCCACCATTGCATATTTTTATGCAGAGGTGGGGAATTTTCCCACCATTGCACACATTTCCCTCATTTTTGTTATCTTTGGAAAATTTTCATTTTCCATGCCCGCTCCCCTTTTTTTACTTTTGGACCTGCTCACGTCTCATGCCTTTCAAGCGCATTTCCCTGATCGTGACCAGCAAATGTGTAGTTCTCCCAGATCGCTACTTTCTTCTCCTGATTGCATAATCATGATTCCTGCTGCAGTTTCTGTTAAGGATCCCTCTTCATCGATGTCTTTTCAACAAAAGTGCTTCCAGATCACTGAAGTTTCTCTAAAGAAGTCGAAGACCATGAAATTGAAGCTGTTCTTTCGTGCTTTATTCAAAATGCACTTTGTAATTGTCTTGGTGCATATTTACATGCAATTTTGTAAATATGTAATTACATGTAAATATTTTAGAAAATATCTAAAAGTCAAAAATGAGTCATCTTTGACCAAGATATTTTTTATATTTTATTATTTTCTATTTTTGAGGTTTTTCTCCCTATATATAGTGGAGACCTCATTTGTAAAAGGATCTTGGAAAATTCAATAGCAAACACTCTGCTAAAATTGAAGCAACTTTTGAGACTTGGTGCTCAAATTTGTAAATCATATTCTGTTGAATGAATGAGAAGCAGGTTATTTCAGACTTTGTATTGAGATTGTCTGTGTTATTTAGGAAATAGTTCTTATGTCTTTTTCCTGGTAACATCTTGTTTATCTGATTTAATAAGCAAGTGGGTGTGTTATTATTATCTGGGGGTGCTTCTAGAGGGTAGAAGATAGACTTTGTGCTGCTTTTACCTTTGAGATTCTTTTATCTTTTGTAGTTTCAGGTGAAGACTTTGTGCTTCACTTTATTCTACGGTTATACTTGTTCCAAATCCGTGGAGAAGCTACGGAAGACTTTGTGCTTGCGTGAGCGTTCTTGTGTCTTTGTTACTTCAGGTGATTTCTCGCTCTCTGTTTAATACCATTCCTGAAAGAAGAGGAATGTTGTTAGCATTAGACCAAGATTTTCTCCCTTTTGTTCTTTATACATTACTTCTGAAAAAAGAGAAGTAGATGCTGTTATACCACCCCCATGTGTTATTTTCTGCTTAATTATATACATACTAATAGCACGCAAATACTGATAGGGAACCTCCTCTTGATGAGAGGAGAGATTTACCTCGTCTAGATCTGGTAAAGCCACCCTCTTCGTGGTGTAAATCTCCCTTATGCTATGGCTGATATCCCCATTTTGCCATCAGTTAGTTGATGACAAAATAATCACCCAACAGTTTTTGGTGACTCCGCTGGGGATTCGAATGTGCAGTCTGAAACCTCAAGTTTCAGATTGAAGCAGTCCCTACCCTTCTCCATTACGTAATCTGATGACTCCATTTCATGTCTTACCCATTATCATTTTAGCTTTACCAGCTGCCTCCATTATATTATTTGGTCTGCAAAACCAGAGCTGTTGGGAAGAACGCACATCTTGGAGCCTCAAGCTTCAACTTGAAGTAGTTTCGGTCCCATTTTTGTTTTAAAAATCTGGCAACCCCACGCTATACCAGAAGTCAGAGATCTAAGGGTGTTGTCGACCCTGTGTTTGAATTAGCACAACAGAGTAATTTTGATCTGTTTCCTCCATCAGCTTCTCTTCAACGGTCCAAGAGTTTTCCTTCCAGCGTTGTCAGGTCACCAACACAAGGTAGAACTCTTTTTCCCGCTGTCAATCGCCACCTACCTATAAACACTCCACCAAGGTTTGTTATCCCACCTTTTCATCCTCTTATCATAATGGCCCAAGGCCCATGGGGCAATTCCTTTGGTCCTCTTAATTTAACCCCACCTCTGCATGAACTACCTCGTAGTTCTAGGAAAAATTTTCCTAAGTTCTTTGGAGATGGAAAGGTTCATCCCGATGAGCATATTGCTGCTTTCTCCATAGCATGTGGTGTAATTGGCATAGAATTTGAGGATGTGGCAGTAAGACTTTTTGTGGAGACTTTGCAAGGTGCTGCTACAGATTGGTTTTATCACTTGCAGGCCGGGTCAGTGACTGACTGGAATACACTAAAGTCTATATTTGAAGCTAGATTTAAACCCGTTGAAGATGCACATGCTTTGTTAGCTCAGCTAACACAGATGAAAAAAGAATCCCAAGAACCCATGAGGGATTTCATAGCTAAATTCAATAAGTTGAGAAACTAGATTCCAACTGTGGCTCAGCCTACACTGGAAAATCTCAAGTGCTTTTTTATCAACTCTCATCTCCCTGAAGTAAGTTTTCTGTTGAGGTGAGCTGGCCCTATGGATCTAGCATTGGCTCAAAATTTGGCTACTGAGATTGAGGATGATCTTATCCTGGCAGGTAAGATCAAAAAAGACCCAAGTAAAAATAGATTCTCTTCATCTGCTGAAAGCTCTTCTACAGCTACTACAGATCCTATGGTACAAAAGTTAGCGAATGAAATGCTAGCTCTCAGAAGACAGATGGCCCAAGTTATGTCTACTTCTCCTGATCAGGATATGCCAAGGAGGACATTTCAGAATCAAGTGTACCAAGGCAATGCTGCTAGGAATCAAGGGCAGCCAAATCATCTTCCTCCCCCACAAAGGAACCTCGCCCTTGAAGCCCCTCCAACTAACTCAGTGGTTGGATATCTGGAAACAGAACACGCTTCCCCTTTCCAACCTGAGTTGAACCAACAATATGATGTTAATCTCTTTGAAGAGAAAGAAGAAGAATTAGCTGGCGACTCCGTCATTGGCTACCTAAATTATCAAGATGAACCCAGAAGTGAAGGGAATGCAACTGAGGGATCATATGCCGTATTCACCCAGTCCCAGAAACAGTCAGCCCGACAAGCTGATAAAGAGAAGACAGAGGAGCAACCTCGGCCAGCAGTTTCAATTGCCAAGCGGGGAACCACTCTACCCTTCCAGCCAAAGGACCCGGTGACTATTGAAAAGGTACGTACCCCAAGCATCCCTGCATCCTCTACTTCAACTTTGCAAACCAGCCCTCCCCATCCCAAAAACCAAAAGAGTGAACTCCCATCCTCTGTCCCTAGTCTAATTCAGACATTTGACATAATTGAGCATGCCAAAAAGACTAAAATTCAAATGTCTGAATTTGAATTTCTACAAGCCCATCCTGAACAGTTGGACATGTTGGCAGAATATGTGAAAGGTATAGCCATCCCTATAGGACAAGAAATTTTGAGGGTAACTCATGATCCCCCAAAGAATGTATCCACCCTGAATAATCTTGCCGTGACTCCTCTAGTTGCTCCTGGGAAAATAGAACCTTTCTATGTTTCCCTGTTAATAAATGGTTGCAAGTTGAGCAATTGTGTCATCGATTCTGGTGCATCTGACAACGTCATGCCTGCTAAAGTGGCAAAATCTCTTGGTCTCACATTGACTAAAACTTTTGGGAGATGTTTCTCTATGGAGAACAAACAAGTACCACTATTGGGGCAAATCAAAGATGCTCAATTTGCATTTGCAGCATTCCCTGACAAGAGGATCAAGATGACAGTACTGGTGGCTGACGTCCCAGCTTCATATGGCATTCTACTTGGACAAAACTTTTGCAAGGATGTCGGAGGAGAATTGAGCATGGACTTATCCCAGGCAAAGATTCCTGTGAAAGGTGTGATGCAAAGGTTGCTTCCTGAGAGAGAGGCAAAGTACGCGGTCACCCAAACGTCATCTCCTATGGCTCAGATTCTATTTGAGTCCTCAGGCAAGGGTAATTATTTTTTGACCATAGAAGAGGTTTGTGAAGAGCCTGTTAAAGCCCTTGAGAATGCCAACCAAAAAATTGGTTCAACTGAAATAACGACAAGTGGGCCTGATAGTGCCAATCAGTGGTGGGTGTCAAATGAGGACAATCAAATCAGATGCTGGATAGAACCAAAAGAGCAACCCATTATGGTAGTTGACCATGTTGCTACATGTCATGATCAGAAAAAAGAACTCTTCACCAAGAAAACAAAGATTCATGGTTTTCGGGTCAAAAGATAGATCTTGCTGTGGAGCAAGAGGAGAAAACCAAAGGGAAGGCACAGGAACTTGGTTTTCTGGTGGAGGTATCCATTCACACATCATCAATTCTGGGGAGAAAATGGCCTCTTGCTAGTTTATCAGGATAGAACACCATTGTCACTGCCTCTTGAGGGGCAGCATTCAAAGTACTTCAATTCTTGAAGTACCAAATAAATTCACCTGTATATTTGTATAGTCTTTTTGCTTTGTTTCGTTTTCATTTTTGGAGCCTTTCTTTTTGAGTAGCTTGACTCCGTGGCCCAATGGCACGCTTCTAAGGCACTGGAGATTTTGGATTCTACTCCCTTCAATTACTTTTTGCAATAGAAGGCAGTTCCCCAACAGGAGCCAGCTGTTGTTCCCAAAATCAGCTGCACTTATTTTTAGAACAACCCCTACGAAACTTGTTCGTTTCGTTTTTCGTCTCTCTAAGCCCATTTTTGAGATAGGTTTTTCTCATTCTCATGCCTGCTCAACTAACATGTTTCTAAGTTTGTGACATCTTTTCTTTAAATTTTTCCCAAAAGGGTGAAAGTTGTTACGGTCCCGGTGCGAGTAGGAGACCAATTTTTGGCTTTTTCAGAGTTAGTTTTTTTATCCTTCTATTTTCCTACAAAGGTGGTAAATTTTCCCACCATTGCATATTTTTATGCAGAGGTGGGGAATTTCCCTACCATTGCATATTTTTATGCAGAGGTGGGGAATTTCCCCGCCATTGCATATTTTTATGCAGAGGTGGGGAATTTCCCTGCCATTGCATATTTTTATGCAGAGGTGGGGAATTTTCCCACCATTGCATATTTTTATGCAGAGGTGGGGAATTTCCCCACCATTGCATATTTTTATGCAGAGGTGGGGAATTTCCCCACCATTGCATATTTTTAAGCAGAGGTGGGGAATTTTCCCACCATTGCATATTTTTATGCAGAGGTGGGGAATTTCTCCGCCATTGCATATTTTTATGCAGAGGTGGGGAATTTTCCCACCATTGCATATTTTTATGCAGAGGTGGGGAATTTTCCCACCATTGCATATTTTTATGCAGAGGTGGGGAATTTCCCCACCATTGCATATTTTTATGCAGAGGTGGGGAATTTCCCCACCATTGCATATTTTTATGCAGAGGTGGGGAATTTCCCCACCATTGCATATTTTTATGCAGAGGTGGGGAATTGCCCACCATTGCATATTTTTATGCAGAGGTGGGGAATTGCCCACCATTGCATATTTTTATGCAGAGGTGGGGAATTTTCCCACCATTGCACACATTTCCCTCATTTTTGTTATCTTTGGAAAATTTTCATTTTCCATGCCCGCTCCCCTTTTTTTACTTTTGGACCTGCTCACATCTCATCCCTTTCAAGCGCATTTCCCTGATCGTGACCAGCAAATGTGCAGTTCTCCCAGATCGCTACTTTCTTCTCCTGATTGCATAATCATGATTCCTGCTGCAGTTTCTGTTAAGGATCCCTCTTCATCGATGTCTTTTCAACAAAAGTGCTTCCAGATCACTGAAGTTTCTCTGAAGAAGTCGAAGACCATGAAATTGAAGCTGTTCTTTCGTGCTTTATTCAAAATGCACTTTGTAATTGTCTTGGGGCATATTTACATGCAATTTTGTAAATATGTAATTACATGTAAATATTTTAGAAAATATCTAAAAGTCAAAAATGAGTCATCTTTGACCAAGATATTTTTTATATTTTATTATTTTCTATTTTTGAGGTTTTTCTCCCTATATATAGTGGAGACCTCATTTGTAAAAGGATCTTGGAAAATTCAATAGCAAACACTCTGCTAAAATTGAAGCAACTTTTGAGACTTGGTGCTCAAATTTGTAAATCATATTCTGTTGAATGAATGAGAAGCAGGTTATTTCAGACTTTGTATTGAGATTGTCTGTGTTATTTAGGAAATAGTTCTTATGTCTTTTTCCTGGTAACATCTTGTTTATCTGATTTAATAAGCAAGTGGGTGTGTTATTATTATCTGGGGGTGCTTCTAGAGGGTAGAAGATAGACTTTGTGCTGCTTTTACCTTTGAGATTCTTTTATCTTTTGTAGTTTCAGGTGAAGACTTTGTGCTTCACTTTATTCTACGGTTATACTTGTTCCGAATCCGTGGAGAAGCTACGGAAGACTTTGTGCTTGCGTGAGCGTTCTTGTGCCTTTGTTACTTCAGGTGATTTCTCGCTCTCTGTTTAATACCGTTCCTGAAAGAAGAGGAATGTTGTTAGCATTAGACCAAGATTTTCTCCCTTTTATTCTTTATACATTACTTCTGAAAAAAGAGAAGTAGATGCTGTTATACCACCCCCATGTGTTATTTTCTGCTTAATTATATACATACTAATAGCACGCAAATACTGATAGGGAACCTCCCCTTGATGAGAGGAGAGATTTACCTCGTCTAGATCTGGTAAAGCCACCCTCTTCGTGGTGTAAATCTCCCTTATGCTGTGGCTGATATCCCCATTTTGCCATCAGTTAGTTGATGACAAAATAATCACCCAACACTTCCATAATTTATTTTTGGATTATTCTTTCTTTAAATATCCATTAATCTACCCATTTTATATCATAATGCCCTTTCAAAGAGTAAAAAAATCTAGGCACCTAAAATTGGACACTTGGTGTCAATTTTAACTATCTGTTAAATTCTACACTAACATATCTATATATTTCACTATTCAATCTCCTGATCAATTAACCTTTTTTCATAAAATATCTTCAATCCCTAAAAAATGCATATCCCTCTTCATTATTTAATTAACCCTAATTAATTTACTAAACTTATTCCAATGAATAATTACATAGCTTTTGAAAATTTATATTTGCTAAAATAAAAAAAAGATAATATTCCTCACATTATGGAATCCTCCTCCTAAAATCCTAAGGTAATATCCACATTCCCCCCAAAAATGAATTTTTAATTCATTTTTCAATCCCAAGGAAATATATTCTCTCAAGGCATGTCATAAACCCATTATTCATAAATGAGAGGAAATAACATTCATAAACATTGGATTTATGACATGGTAATTCATAAATGAGAGGAATTACCAATGATAAAAACTTAGATAACCCTCTCAAACATTAAAACCATCTGATTAAATAGGGTAAGTATGCTCTATTTTGTCTTAGATCGAGGTTACTTCCCCTTATGCATAGACTAGCAGATTTAAGAAAGAGTGACAAAATAATAAACTAGGAGTTGTTTAGACCTTAAGGAAAGATTTGGAAAGTTGAAAAACACAAATGAAAATATGAAAAACAGCTTATAGAAGGAGATAATTGAGCAGGGTATTCCAAAACCTCAAATATGTAGACATGTATGTTTGAGGCCTAGAGCCCAATTAGGGGTCTAACTTTACTTTTATCCCTTATTTAACTTTCTTCCCTATTAAATCATGTTTATAGGATTAATTTTGATGTGTCTAAGCTATTAGGATGCAGATAAGATCACAAAATAGTAATATTTTGGCTCAAAAGAAACATTAGGCATGTGTGAATGGAATAAAGGGCTTGAGTGGGTAACTTTGAATGCTCATATCTCTCTTTGTGCTTTGCATGGGGACCTAAAAATATTGGAGGAGTTTAAAAGGGTCGTATACATTTATATTTAGGATTTTTTTTTGAAAATTCAGTGCCCCATGTTTATGAATGAAGCTTAAGAGGGTAAAATAGGCCTAGACTCACCAAAAACCTTAATAGTGACCTGATGAAGGAAATGAGGATGAGAAGTTGCTATAATGGAATATTTTTCATATAATGAGGATGGGAAGTTGCTATAATGGAATATTTTTCATATAATGATGATGTTAAGTTGTATAATAATTAGTCAATATCCCTACCATCAAGATTAGTTGTATAAAATCTATACAAATATGGTATAAAATGGGTTTTTTTTTACTATTTTATGCATTGTGCAAGTTATAGAAACATTAAAGAGATGAAATAAATTTTAGGGGGAATATTAGGACTTAATATAAATAATTAAGGAAATTTAATGCCTTATAAAAACTCTTAAGTTTTTCTAATAGAGTTTTCATCTTAGCCAGTCAAAATTGACATAGTGAACAAGATAGTGAGAAGTGTGAAAACTTCAAGTGGATGGATTTTTAAGGTGTTCCTCAAGCCTCTAAGGAAATTTAGAATTTTTAAAAGTGTAATTAACTCCATTACATATATTTTAATGTAAAATTGAAGCCAAGTGTGAAGGGTGATTGAAAAAGGAGTTTCTTATATTGTAGGTAGTGATGGCTCACTTTTAGGAGATTCCAAATAAGTAAGACTACAACCAATGCATGGAGAGGAATTAATGAAATATTTTACTCTCATTTAAATAATTATACTTATCCATAATTAGTGTTATGGTGGTCAAACATGGATAAATCATGAAGGTAGTTTTTTTAGCTAGAATGAGAACTTCTACACAATATTTTAGGAGTTTCATGACTTGGGGTGCTTCTTGAACTTGCATGGTTCATTTAAAATATTATTCTCATGCATATGTAACTCCTTTCCTCAATTTTAAAAGTGATTTTTTTACCTTTTGACTTCTCTCTTCTCCTCTCTCTTTTAATTTTTATAAGAACTAGCCATTTTGGCCTTTGTAACTTATGTTCCATCTGAGTATGGTGAATCCCTTCTCATTTGCATACCATTTGATCAATAAGAATACTGATTTTTACCTCTTCCATGACTATTCATATATATTTTTATTTGGATGATTAATATTTCTTAGTGATATATCTTATTTCCTTAGCATGTTGTCTCATTCTCTCACCTATTTGCAATTGGAAAACTTTTTCTTATAGGTCATGTGAAGTGTTATAGGATATGTTAAGGTTGAGTGAGTTAGCCTATTCAAAAAGTGTCATTATAGGCCTCTTGTCTATTAATCATAGCCTAAACATTCATCCATAACCTCATAATGAAACATTGATGTGATAAGATGTAGATTGGAGAAGTGTGTGTTTGGTTAATCCATTGTTCTCATGTGTAACATGTAGCAAGTTAGTAGTCATCAACTTTTTTGGTATATTACCTCCCTTAGAATAGTTTGCTTTCATTTTTCTCTCTTCCTTTCCCCCCAAGTTTAGGTGTAGTAGTGTTCTATAAGTGGTATATTAATGGATCTATCCCTCTCTAGAGATCCACCTCATTTTTACGCTCATCCACAACCTAAAGGTGTTTTAATTGTGCCATTTGGATGAGGAGAGCTAAGACATCTCCTCAAAGAGTGAAAATCCAAGTGACAATAGTTCTTGACATCCCTGATGGGACCAAGGTCCAAGAGAGTGGGAAGATTACTAGTGTGTCTTTCCTCTAATCAACTTTTAGATGTAATCAATCTAACACCAATGGCGACTCTAAATGATAACTTATATTTGTAAGCAACCTAGGTATATCTATTTGAAAATTTGGACCAATTTTTGTGTTTCCTTTGACATATGAGGTTGATATGGATAGTTATGGCCAATACTCCTATCATGAACATTATTATCATCCTTACTATCAATCACCTTTTACCCCACAATAGTCCTATCAAAATGGCTATCAATTTTATGAGCCATGGCATTCCTATAGCCCTTCATTCCCTCTCTATATTGACACCATGTTATTGGACAACCCTGTTGTTGATGCTTCCACTTGCCTCACAAGTGATATTAATATTGAAGAACAATTTTCATTTTAGGATTATGAGAATCCATGGCATGAGTTACAATTTGTGACAATTCTAATTGCCTGTGATGGAATAGAAGCAGAGTAATGCAAGAGCTATCCATAACATTTATATGATTTGGGTGATTGGGAGCCACTTTGGTCCTAAATTTATGTGTATATTTGTTGTTGATTATGGATTATGATCAGATTTCTAAATATAAACTATTTTAAATGAATATTTACAATAAAATATAAGCTAAAGTGAATTTTTATTAAAAATAAGAAAAAAGGAGGGTAAAGCAGAAAAGAAGATGTGATTGCAAGCTTCTATCCTAGATATTGTGACAAAATTATTATTATTTTGAGAAAACATGAAACAATTTATGATGAAAAATAGTTTGAACACAAATTTAACCATAAACCAAGCAAGATTCAAAGGAATTATGAAGATCAAAAGTAAGAACTAGTTTTACTTTAAGAGTTTTGCTACTATAACATGAATAACATAAACACATCCAAATCCAGAGCAAAATAAAACTAAGTAAACATAAAATATTTTAGTTAATTTAGTATAACACAAATTAACAACTTTATGACAAAAAATGTAACTCAAAATACAAAGAACCATTCAAATCTAAGACATTAACATGTAATTGAGAGATAACAATAACTTTTTAACACATTATTCAGACAATCCTTTCAAAATTCCTTAGTTGTATTAAAATACTTTATTCGTACAATTGCTAGGAGTATTTCCCTTACAAAATAAAAAATATATTTCCTTTTATATAATAATAAGGTAGTATATTGGTCAGTCATAAGATACAAAATATCTTAGAGATACAGACAACTGTCTTTTTTACCAAGTTATAGACTACATTTGTTTTTCTAAAGTGGACTGACACATAGGCCAATATGATAACAAACTCGCATATGCCTTTTCAATGAAATATTCTATTTCAAAAAAGTCACAAAATTCTACAAAATATAATATTCTTTATGTTGGTGAAGTCCCTTATTGCTACTTGCACTCCTTGAAAATTGACCGAGTATGAAAAAATAGCAAAATATGTCCCAGAGGCCAACTTTAGGTCTTCATAAATTTTGAATTTAAAAATCAAGTGAGCTTAAATTTGATGTATATGATCTTATAATAAATGTGTAAAAACCCATTTGACCATTTCTCTTGCAACTCCAACACGTGAGAGATATGGCTTTATGAAAAAGCCTACCAGGCTCTTTTTAGACCTAAAAAACCAACCAAAATGCTTTGAAGGGAAACTTTGCATGCTTGTAACTTTTGATGAACTATGTTTCATGGGTTAAAACTTAGTAAAACTAGTCCTTATATGAGGGTTAACAAACTTATTTGACCATTTATCTTAAAGATGCAACACATATGAAATATGACCTATTGAAAATACCTACCAGTATCTATTTGATCTATCTAAAAATGTTTAAGTATGGGAAAAATAGTGAAAATGCATTTGAGGGAAACTTTCCACATCCAAAACTTTTGATGAATATGGTGCATGAGCTTAATTTTAGAAAACATGTTCCTTGCATGAGGGTTAATAAACCCATTTGACCATTTATCTTGAAGATACAACATATGTGACATATGGCCTCTTGAAAATTCCTATTAGGCTCTATTTTCACTTCCATTTAATGTTTGTATTACCGTATTTGACATCTCAAAGATCATCATATTTAAGTTCATGTGATTTATTTTCTAGGTTTAAATTTGACGTCTGTACGACCATCATTTGTCATCTGTGCGACTGTCATTGACGTCCCAAAGACCATGAAATTTAAACTCATATGGATTTTTACATGGGATTAAATTTGGCATCTGCATGATATCATCTATTTTTGGCCAACTTTACAATTTTTTATCTTGAAGCACAAAACTCACCAAGGCACAAAATTTGTAGGGAATGGACTTAATATCTAAAGAAACTGTTGATGATTTAAAATTGTGCTTGATTCTAATTAACAAAAATGGGAAGTTTCAAGATATGGGACTTGCATCTTGAAACAACCTCTAGATTTTTGAGGAGCTGGTTCTTCTTTATATTAAGTAGATATTGGGAAAAGGGATAGGAATTTAAATCAAAAACATAAATTCAAGAAATAAATCTAATCTATGGCGATGCGCCTGAATGTAATTCAACCTTAATCTTGAGCACAGTGAGACTATATGTAGGATTCATTTACATTTAAGAGAAAACAAGTGCATAATCATCCTCCTTGATGAATTTAACCTCTTGAAAGGATAAGTCTAAAAGCTTTCATCCCCTCTGCATACTTATCTGAGTGTCAAAACTATCTTTTCCACCTGAAGCCAGCTCACAGCCTTCTTGAAGAATAGTGTAACCTGCCCTAGTCACTTCAAACAAGTCATTCAAAACGTGATAAAAAATGATCTCTTTTTCATCAGAGATAGAAGAAAAAGCTTGTGACTTGTCCATTGGTTCATCAAAGGTTGTACCTACAGTTATTTCTTCTTCATCTGCACTCATGAAATCTTCTTGACTAGCCATGAACTGAGCATACTCCTCTACATACTTATTTGCTTCCTCCAAAATATATTCCTCTTTGAAAAGGGATAAAGAAGAAGACTGATGGTTATACATATGTGGAAGAGGAGATAATTCTTGAGCTAGAATTTAATGATCCTCTTCTTTCCATTTGTCCATCACTTCATCTATATCAAATGTAGCTTGATAGCTCTCTTAGAGGGATGTAGATGGGGTGTGTTCAAATGTAAGATCTTTTGCTTGATCATCATCATGAGTGAGAGTAGCCTCAACCTCTTCAAGGATTTGAGCAAAACCTTTCTCCTCCTTATTTCTGCTCCATGATTCCATTGTTTGTTTCCAACTCATGACCTTGTGACCAAAACTTTTCCCTTGGGAAGAGGTATCAATTCTATCTTCTTCAAGATCCCTATCTGGTTCATGATTTTCCCTCTTCCAACTCAAAATTTGGACATCATGTTGAGAGATCTGAGGATTGGTAGAGGAGGTATTTTTTGGCATAGGCTCCTCTCTAAGGTCTAAAAGCTCTATCTCTCTTTCTCTAAGCTAGATTTTCTTGAAAGAGTCTTTCTTGGAGTTCATAGGAATCATCATAGAAGTGGGGAGTGCATGAAGGCTATGATGAAAAAAAAGAAGCTTCTTGAGGAAGGGTGGGAGGAACTTGAGGGAGAAGTGAGGGTTTAGATTCCACTTCCCTTGCTACCAACATAGACTCAACATTATTGGGGAAAGGACCTTGATAGGTTCGACTTGGCTCATGAGCAGGGGTTGTGTATATCTGATATGAAACTTGTGGCAGTGGATATGCAGGTTGATAGATTTGGTAAGGCTGTCTCTCATGAATACTCAGCTTCTTTTCTAAAAATTAAAGTAAGCCACTCACATCCAACATCTCATATGTAAGCCTTTGCCAATTTGATCTTTCAATGGGAGCCCATTCACTTTTAATCATATCTACTACATTTCTTACTTGATGGATGACATGATTAGGAATTTCTTGGCCACATCCCCTTCTGTTGTCAAGCTCTAATACATATTTTTTATATCTTAGTAATGATTTTTTAAAGGTGGAAATGAGATTAGGTTGAGCATGGGATGTAACATATTGGGAAGATTGGGCATAAGACTGATATAGCTCATGACAAGGTTGAGGCTGGTCATATCAAACCTGTGAAGGGCAAAACTTATAACCATATGCATCTATGTTTCTTGATGTGATTCCATGAGCAACCTGATCTTGATTAAAAATATATGAAGGGGCATAAGACCCATAGCTCTGAGTAACAAAATTATACATACTAAATGGTGATTTCTTGATGATACCAGGACTGCTTAACTAGATGATTCAACTTAGAGTCACCGTTGGTGTTGATAAAATAAAAACCTCTAAAGGCTGGTTGGCTGAAGAACACACCAAAAATTCTTCAACTTCTTGAAAGATTGGCCCCACCAAGCATGCCAAAAACTATTGATGATTTAAAATTATGCTTGATTCTAATCAACAACAATGGGAAGTTACAAGATATGGGACTTGCATCTTGAAACAACCTCCAAAATTTTGAGAAACTGGTTCTTCTTTATATTAAGTAGATACTGGGAAAAGGGATAGGAATTTAAATCAGAAACACAAATGCAAGAAAGGAAATCTAATCTATAGCGATGCACTTGAATGTAATTTGACCTATATCTTGAGCACAATGAGACTATATGTAGGATTCATTTACATTTAAGAGTAAACAAGTGCATGATCAATGTAAAAGATGGAAACAACAGAAATAAAAGCTCACAACATAGACTACTTTTGTTGTGATATATAAAATGTCAACAAAGGCATATGGTTCAATCTTCTTATTTGAATTTTCTAGTCATATAAGAAGCATATAAACACATACAGTTATATAAGCCTTTCAACTCAATAAAATGAGACAAAAGCAAATGGCATTCCTAATCAAAGTTCTAGAAAGTCTACAGCCTAGACTACTTTTGCAAATGACACAAAAAATATCAACAAAGGCATAGGGTTCAATCTTCTTATTTGAATTTTCCAGTCATATAAGAGGCACATAAACACGTATAGTTATATAAACCTTTAGACTCAAGAAAATGAGACAAAAGCAAATGATATTACTTAGTCACAGCTCTAGAAAGTCTAGACTCTTTACAATAATTCTCTCTCAAAAAATTCTCTATGATATTTGATGATTCCTCCTCTGGTGATCTCTGCACCCTTATTTATAGCCTTGGATTCACTCTGGATTGTCTACTTTTTCCCAATCTAATAGCCTAACTAAAATCTAACCCAACTGGCAATGTCTAACAAAAGATATTTTATAGATTCTAAAATGCTTTGTCTTCTGGTAGTTCATTGGCTGAAATAGATTGCAGGATGCTCTCTTCTCTTAAATGCTAGATAAAACTTAGCTAATTCTTTGAAAATCTTCTTATTACTTTAGGATACACTAGAAAATGACACTTGGCATGTTTCACAACACCTATCGAAGACATGTGACACTTTCTACGTAACTTATACTCTTTTGTGTCTTTGCCCAGGAGTGTTTCACCTTTGACACTTGTCGCAATCCACTTCCTCGAAACCTAGGGATAGGTGTCAATCTCTATTGCTTCATTAAAGGATACATGGCAATCTCCACTTTTCTTATCTAGTGTTACGTGGTAGTTTCCACTTCTTTTAGCTACCTTTTTAGAAACCTGTGAAAGATGACACTTGGTAGTCTCTACTTTACTCTATTTATACCATAGAAACAAATGGGTCTTATTTCTCATTTACACGGATAGTGACACCTGGCAGCTTCCACTTGCTTCAAACATAAAACTTGGGACCCACCATGATCTTTGCTATATCAGTGAAACAAAGATGAAGATAATTTGGACTGCGACACGTGATGGCTTTCGCTTTCTTTTGCTGGAGTACGTGGAAGCTTCTGTCGCTTTTATAAAATCAAAACTAAGACCTTCCATGACTGCCACTTGGTGCTTTCTACTTGATCTTGATACTTAGCTTGTTAAAACTTTTCATTGAAAAGGAATGAAACTCAGGTGCCAATATGAAATGCATATGTCAACACGTGTTGCATTCCATTGAGTTGTTATGGGACACATGGTATGTTCCACAGCCTTATTAAAATATGAAAGGTACCTCAAAAAGTGACACTTGGCAGCTTCCACCTTACTCAAACACTTAGAGAAAATGAATCAAAATGAAAATAGAACCCGTGCTCTGTTTTCAAAACTTCACCATCTCAAACCAAAATATGTGGGAACCAAACTTTGCATCACACAATTGAAACTCAGAATGAAACGTAGAGTATTTTTTACTCTATAAAAACCAACCTACTAAATTTGATAGTCCTGAGAGCTTTCCAAATGCACCTATGAAATGTTGAAATGAGCCAATTTCCATAATTTTGCATGACGTTCATATACTTGTTAAGAAAATAGTCTAAAACTATTTGGGAACCAACATTACATGCTTGTAACTTTTAATGCAATTATGTGGAAGACTTGAAACCTGGGTCATATAAACTTGGTACAAATGTGAACACTCCCATATGACCAATTTTACTTGAGCCATCCACATGTAGAAATGGTGATGTCAACAAAGTACCTTCTCATATTTTTCTACCATTTGACCAGAATGTCTAAATGAACACAATGAAGGACCAAATGAAAACCAAACACTTCCATACTTACTCTAAGCACTCTTGACACCCTATAGAGTCTATATAACCTATCCATAGCCTTTTGATCAATATTTATCAATGTTATCTCTATGAAATCTATACTTTCCATTCATAGGAAAAATCATTAGTAAGATTAGGCAAATTAAAGTTCAATAATGAAAATAAAATAAGCCAATTTATCAAAGAGGATGATCTTGAGATTCCAATAACATTCAAACATGCCAAATCTTCAGTGCTAAGGTTCAAATCATCTCAGGGGTCTCAATTTTTAATAAAATGGGGGTATATTGGCCCCAACAAATGGTTACTCATAGGAAAAACATAGCAATATGTTAAAACCTAGAGACTCTAATTTGGATAGATAAATAATCCATTTATTCCACTTAATGCCATCATCAAAACTAGTTCATAGTTGAAACAAGATTTATGTATACATAATTAGGATCAAACATTTGAAACATAACAATGTTGTGTGTGTTCTTAATTCCACTTATTATTTAACATGGGATTCGGGAAGTAACTTCCAAGTTTCATGCCTTTAATCATTAACATCTGATTGGAAGCATGTTTAGATATTCATTAATAATCGTGATTTTAGCTCAAGAAAGGCTTAAACATTGTTCTATTTCCAGCCAAGCATCCACATCCCTAATAGAGATGCCTTTAGTTCCACTCATGGCCTTTTTGCACTACCAACTAGGCATCTATAGCCCCAATAGAGATTACTAGAATCACCTTTGCTTGGGAAGCTTTTGATTTTATAATAAGCTCTTATTTTTGTATTTTTTAGATCATCATTTTTTTAAATTTCTAGCAAAGGTTAGGAGCCAGTTTAGATAGGTTTAGGGATTTGGTCAAGTGTTTGATTTTTATACAATTGCCTTTGGTTGTGACCTTTTTCCTAGGCAAGGATGTTTGTTAAGTGCAAACATGGCTATGTCTCAATAGGTCAATCTTTCATTCACACACATAATTCTTCTTAAAATCAAGTTTAGGTCAAGATAATGTACAAGTTCCTATGAAATATTTAACTTATTCATCAGTCTTTATTAGTTTCTCCAAATCATAACATCAAGCTTATGCTTCAAACTATGGTCAGCATGAGTGTGAAGTTCATACCTTCATTCTTGAATCTTTTGGAATTTTGAGAAAATTTGAACAACTTTGAGCTAAGGTTGTCCCAAAAGGACTTATTAGGAGCAAGGAACAAAGCAAAAAAATCAAACACACAATAAGAATAAATAAAATAGGAAGTAAAAAAGGAAACAAACAAATATATACATGCTTATGTACAAACAAGGGACAAGAAGGAAAAAATGAAAAAGAAAGAACAAGAAAGAAACTAATCTACACCCTATACTAGCTTCATAAACCTCCACGATCAAATGGAAAATTATTTAATCTACTACAACACCTTAAAACTTGAGTGTTTTTTGATGTCATCTTCCTAGAGATAAGGGCATTTGTATGCTTGTGTCTTCCAGATGTTGTGACTTGATATCCTATCATCCTCCTTAGATGCATGGATCAAAGATATGACTCTAAGACCCAATTATCTTCTTCCCAAATTTTCCTACTTTGTAGTAGGAGTGTCAGTTCTACTTCATCCATAGATAGGTATTGGCCTATATCATATTCACTCAATAATGGTAGCTCAGATTGCATCTTCAAACTAATGTCTTCATTAGGTTCTTTATGAGGTGGAAGTGGACTACCAATCTTTATACAAAAATCTTCCAATTCATCCCAAAATACATCTTCATCCTGATCAATTGAATGATGTCCAATCCAAAATATCATCATGTGAAACATGTTGATCTCACATTTTAGGCCTCTTAATGAATGATATGATGATTCTTGATTTGATTCACATGCCTCATCTTCATCTTTGGTGAAGAAAGTCAACTCTACTATCCAATCAAGCTTCAACTTGTCTTGGTTTGATTCCTCCCAAATAATATCATCTTTTGGGAGCTCTAGATCATTGGTAAAATTCTCAGATGAAGCATCCATGTGTTGTCCTATTCTACCATCTACTAGCTCTAGCGCTTTGATCCCATTCAAAAAATCATAGTATGACTGTTGCCAATGATCACCCTCTTTAGGGGTATTCTCTATTTCAGAAATAAACCTATGTGGGTTGCCTCCCTAGCTACCTTTTGAAGAAAGATAATATTGTAATTGATTCATATCCACTTCCAACAACTCTTATTCTTCATCTGTAGGTGTATCAATGATGACATCTTGTTGATCTTAAATTACAATTTCTTTTACATCTTCAAGAATATAAGTTGTCTTAGATGCAATTTATTTAATTAGTTCATCTTTATCTTCATCTCCATCTTCAAATGAAAAATCAATGGCTTATATGAAACCTTGAGATGCTCCTGCAAATGTAAATATCCTTGTAGCAAAGCCTTAATTAGGAAAAATTTTAGGGGTTTCTAAAATACTACAATGATTAGCCAAAATAATATCATTGAAACTCATGTGTACATCTTTAGACAATACATTATTACTACTATAAAACTCATCTAGAGGCTTATCCAACCTTTGAGAAGCATAATTTTTGTCATAACTTTCCCTTGTATTTCCTACTTGTTTTTACAATTAAAAAAAATTAGCGCTCAGTTTTTGGATCATTTCTAATATCAAGTCATTTGAATTTTTTGGTGTTTCAGGATCATGAATTGGATCGTTATTACTAGCTATGGGCATTGAAGTTCTATGATTTTGTGGATGAAATCCACTTGTAGTGATATTCAAGAATTTTAGTTTTTGGCTAGGATATGTATGACTTAAGGGAAAATGGTTTTGAACTGGTGTTAAAGTAGGCATATTAGGGATGACATTCTAGATGGTCTAATTAAAATTGACATTTGGCATAGAATATGCCATCTGAACTTGGGGTTGCATTTGGTCATTAATGACTACAATTTTAGAATAGGCCTAAGTCAATGTGTTTATGATTGGAAGAGATCTTTTTAGAAATATAGAGGTCAAGGGATATATAGTATCCTTATAAATCTCTAAGGTTAAAGCCTCTTTAGGTCTATAAGGGCGACAATTTTGCTAAACATCTTTTGAAACCTATCATTAAATGATCTAATAGTTCCATTAATATCTTTTCTAATGGTGATAAATTGATGATAAAGAATGCATGGACTAACAATTTTGCCAAATTGATTGATTAAAATATCATTAAAATTATTCTAGCTATTAATGCAATCCTCTAGAAGGTTAAGAAACCATTCATAGACAACATCTTTAAAAGTAAATAGAAATAATTTACAGGCTACATCTTCATGAATTATATTCAATAATATCAGAGTAGCTTTGAATGACTTAATATGTTCTTCAGTAGTAACAACATTATTTGGGCTGAAAGAAGACAAATACCTTTTTAGATTTTGAGGAAGATCATGTACTATACCTGGTACATTGATTGAAGAACAACCTAGCCAAGCCATACCTTGAACACATGAGTATCCTGAGCTGGTGAAGTAGATTAGGATCCTAAAGTATTTTGCTCACTTTAGTCTTGCTTTAGATAATTTTAATTTGAATATTGAAGATCCTATTTGAAATACAATGTGCCAAGTAAATCTTTATAAAGAACAAGGATTAAACTTTTACATTAAGCTAATTTTATAAAGATATATATAAAGAATAACAAAGGACATCAAATTTTAACTAAGCTAGCAAAAAAATATCCCTAATTATGTAAATATGGTTAATCTTTACAATCTTAAGTTCAAATGAACCCATATTTTTGAAATAAATACCAATCTTTGATCAAAACAAGCTATCTTAATCTCAAATACTTCAGATTTTCAAATCTTAAGCTATCCTTACTAGAACTTACTATATATCTTCAAATAATAACAATCTTTGTCTAAATAAGCACAAAGACTGATATGAAACCATAAAGATTAATGACCTTTACACAAATGAGCAAAAAATTACAAAAATATGTAAAGAATACACTAATCTTTGATCAAAACAAACTAAAACCAACAAAGATCCTACAAATTCACAAAGATTTGTGCCCTCCTTTTAGTGCCAATGGAGCTCATCTTGTTGATGCTTCCATTTGCCTCATAGGTGCTCTTAGTGTTGAAGAACACTTTTCATTTTAGGATTTTGAGAATCTATGGCATGACTTGTAGTTTGTGACAATTATAATTGCCTATGATCGAATAGAAGCAGAGTAAGGCAAGAGTTGTCCACAATATTTATACGATTTTGGTGGTTGGGAGCCACCTTGGTCATGAATTTATATATATCTTTGCTGTTGATGATGGATTATGATCATAATTCTAAATACAAACTATTTTAAATGAATATTTACAATAAAATCTAAGCTAAAGGGAACTTTGATTAAAAATAAGAAAAAAAGAGGGTAAATTAGAAAAGAAGATGTGATTGCAAGCTTCTATCCTAGATATTATAACAAAATTCTTATTAGTTTGAGCAAACATGAACCATTTTATCATGAAAAATAGTTTGAACACAAATTTCACCATAAACCAAGCAAGATTCAAAGGAATTATGAAGATCACAAGTAAGAACCAGTTTTACTTTAAGAGTTTTGCTACTATAACATGAATAACATAAGCACATCCAAATCTAGAGAAAAATAAAATGAAGTAAACCTAAGATCTTTTATATAATTTAGCATAGCACAAATTAACAACCTTATGACAAAAAATGTAGCTCAAAACACAAAGAACCATTCAAATCTAAGACATTAACATACAAATGAGAGAAAACAGTAACTTTTTTATGCATTATTTAGACAATCCTTTTAGAATTCCTTAGTTGTATTAAAATGATTTCTTCATGCAATTGCTCAGAGTGTCTCTCTTGAAAAATTAAAACATAAACTGCCTTTTATAGAAGAACAAGGCAATATACTAGTCAGTTATAAGATACAAAATATCCTAGATAAAAGGATAGCTGTCCTTTTTACCAAGTTGTAGAACACATTTGTTTTTCCAAAGTGGACTGACACATAGGCTAATATGATAACAAACTCCCATATGCCTTTTCAATGAAATATTCTATTTCAAAAATGTCATAAAATTCTATAAAATAGAATATTCTCTATGTTGGTGAAGTCCCTTGTTGCTGCTTGCACTCCTTGAAAAATGACTAAGTATGAAAAAATAGTGAAATATGGCCTAGAGGCCAACTTTAGGTCTTCATAATTTTTGATGTATAATAATAAGTGAGTTGAAATTTGGTGTATATTATCCTAGCATAAATGTGAAAAAATTCATTTGACCATTTCTCCTGTAGCTTCAGCACTTGAGAGATATGGCTTCATGAAAATGTATACCAAGCTCTTTTTGGACCAAAAAAACTAGTCAAAATGCTTTGAAGGCCAACTTTGCATGCTTGTATATTTTGATGCGCTATGTTAGATGGACTAAAAATTAGCAAAATTAGTACTTGTATGAGGTTTAACAAACCCATTTAACCATTTTTCTTGAAGATGTAATGCATGTGACATATAGCCTCTTGAAAATACCTACCAGGTTCTGTTTAAGCTCTCTTAAAATGGTTGGCTATGGGAAAAATAGTGAAAATGCATTGGAGGGAAACTTTTCATGTCCATAACTTTTGATGTATTATGGTGCATGAGCTCAATTTTATAGAATATGTTCCTTACATGAGGGTTAACAAACCTATTTGACCATTTGTCCTGAAGATGCATTACATATGAGATATGGCCTCTTAAAAATGCCTACTAGGCTCTATTTTCACTTTCATTTGATGTTTGCACAATCATATTTGACATCTCAAAGACCATCAAATTTAAGCTCATATGATTTTTTTCCTAGGTTTAAATTTGACATTTTATCGACCGTCATTGGCGTCTCGAAGACCATCAAATTTAAACTCGTATGTACTTTTACATGATATTAAATTTGACGTCCACACAACCGTCATCTATTTTTGGCCAAATTTTCAATTTTTTTTTTTGAAATGCATAACTCACCAAGGCATCAAAGTTTCATGGAATGGAGTTAATATCAAAAGGAACCAACCTACTAAACCCACTAGTCCTGAGAGATTTCCAGATACACCTATGAAATATTGAAATGAGCCCTTTTCCATGTTTTTGCATGACGTTCATATACTTGTCAGAAAAATAGTCTAAAACTGCTTGGGAGCCAACTTTGCATGCTTGTAACTTTTAATGAGATTATGTGGAGGACCTAAAACTTGGATAATATAAACTTGATATAAATGTGAACACACTCATATGACCAATTTTACTTGACCCATCCACATGTGAAAATGGTGATGTCAACAAAGTACCTACTCAAATGTTTTTGCCACTTGGCCAGAATATCTAGATGAACATAATGAAGGACCAGATGAAAACCAAGCACTTCCATACATACTCCATGCACTATTAACACCCCATAGAGTCTCTATAACCTGTCCATAGCCTTTTGATCAACATTTATCAGTGTTATCTTCATGAAACCTATACTTTCCATTCACAGGGTAAATTATTAGTAAGATTAGGCAAATTAAAGTTTAATAATGAAAAGAGAATAAGCCATTTTATCAAAGAGGATGATCTTCAGATTCCAATAACATTAAAACATGTCAAATCTTCAGTGCTAAGGTTGAAATCATCTCAAGGTTCCCAATTTTCAAGAAAATGGGGGTATGTTGGCCCCAACACCTATGAGGAAGATTATCAAAAAACTATTAAGAAACACCTCTCTACCAGTCCCAATATGAGCCCTATCATTCATATCATGATGCCTATCAACCATAAGATTAATCCTATGAGTCTTGTAATGAGAAATCAGATGATTCCATGGATTGTACACAAAGATATTGTTGGCAAGATGTAGCTCCTAATTATGTAGGTGTTTCTCCTTCTAATCAACCCAAGAATTCACTTCCATATGAGCTTACTATTGCTTCTCTCTTTCTTAAATCCACTCCCAATTTCTCTCTTTCATCCCACACTCCATCTTCAACTCCTTCACCTTCCATTACATCGCATATTCTAGCTCCTTCACCTCAAACCCATGAGCCCATCCATCAACTTTTCACCTCACCCCTTCTTGAGGAAGAGCCTATCTTGGGAGAAGCAAGTGAAGAAGAGACAACTCAATTCATGGTTGATCAAGAAGATCTCATGAGTGACTATGAGGAATAAATCACCATAGAGACTCCCCTTGGTGAACGAAAGGACAATCCATAAGATTATGCCTCCATATTTAAAGGGATGTGTGTCCATGAAGTATAATCTAATGCCTCCATTTTTGAGGGGATGTGTATCCATGAGGAATGTGGCCAAGACTTGAAGAGAGAGGTATTTGAAGAAGATTCCATGTCTAATCATGAAATTGTGGATGACCATCTCAAGCATGAAGTGGAGTGTACTATCAAGGATGAAGTTCAAGTCACTCCTCAAGAAGTATCAGTCCTAAGAGAGTCTCATGAGACCAAGGTAGAGGAAATAACTCTTGAAGATGAAATTCATGAGGAAGAAGATTTATGGTAGAAGTTCAATGCCATATGAAAATAATTTGATAAGTTGGGTAAAGTTTTTTCTTCTCCAAAAGATTACACATATGATGATAAGTTTGTTGATGAGTCTAATAAACATGATCTTGAGTGTCCAATAAAACTTAAAGATGAAGGTTATTATATTGGTCAAGAACCTGATATCATGAAGCTATTTGATGATGCTAACATAAAAAACTTTTTCACATGGATAATTATGTCAAGGTAGGTCTTGTCATACCTAAAAGATATTCAAGATCTCCTTCTGTGGTAAAATCACATTCAAGAATATGGGAACATGGTGAAGGAAATCTTAGTGCCTCCAAACATCAACCACATTATGTCAAGGAGGAGAGAAGGGTTGAGAGGACTATCATATTTTTAAAATTGCACATCAAAGGCCAAGTGCATGAGAATGCTGAGACTATCTAGATGTAATAAGAGTCTATTTCCATAGTCAACCTATACAGAGTTGCTTAGTTCTCATTGAACCTTATACTAATGAGGTTGGCAAACACCATGAAGAAGATGGAGGAATCAATGTTCAAGGACAAAAGGCTACATGTCTCACTAAATCCTTAATGTCATGAATCAAGGAAGGTTTCAAACTTCCCCTTTTACCTATGAGGGTGGTATGTTTGATTCTTATTTGTACATAGTTGTTTGCTTTCTAATTTTCTTAAGTGCTTTGAGCACATGTGTGTGTCTTGTTAGTGTGTTTGCTTTGCTTATGTGTGTCCTTTGTTTTTTGAGGTTAGGGTAATTAGTTAACTTATCTTGGTCAAATATTGTTATCAATGTTAAAATTACTCTTCTTTGTCTCAAACTTTAGATGACTCCCTAAGCCCAATATACTGATAAGGTTATTGGTTTAGTTAGTATAATAGGCATACTACCCTTATGAGTTATCGATTTATTGACAAAATTTGACCCTTCAGGTCAAATTGGGACCTCTATAGGTATAAAATTTTATTTTTATGTGTTTATGGGACTTATATTATGTCATTAGGTGTATTATAGGTTAATATATGTCATTTAATGTTATATTAGTCTTGGTCCTTAGGCATCTTAATCCTTTTAGTCCTAAGAGTCATTTTGAGGTCTAAAAAGGATAATTTAATGAGTTGTACAACTTGTTTGGAAAGTTTGAATGTTTAAAAAGGTTATGTCACATCCCATGTGTCCTTATAATTCTTTACTAATTGTTTCTAACTAAAAAGTGGTAGGTTTTTCAGAAGAAAGTACAATTTATTTTGAAAAAGGGAAGAGTTTGACACTTGTATGACCCACAAGGGAGTGTGACACATGGGAAAAGGTCATGAGATGAATATTAAGCTTATTAAGATCCATTTACATGCTTGAATTACTTTTAAATTTTCAAAATTGGGATAAAAATATTCTTCTCCTTTTTCACCCTTCTAGACACGCAGAACAAAGTTAGAAATGGAACTCAGTCTAAGCTAGGAAAGGTGTATGAAGGGTACATGAAAGGTTGGAGTGATGAATGGAGATTGGGACATATCCATTAGGTTAATAAAAATATTTATATTCCCTTGAGAGTATAAATAAATTATAGAAGGATTCAAAATCAATCATACATAGTTCATACTAAAAAACCATACAGTCAATCTGCTTTCCTAGGAACCTATTTTGGATTTTGCAAGTTTTAAGAGGTCAAATTATATGACCAAGGGATTCTTTTTTATGTATAATGTAATAATTTTTTTTATAACCCTATAAAACACTAAAACTATCTGATTAAATAGGGTAAGTACTCTCTATTTTATCTTAGATAGAGGGTACTTCCCCTTATGCATAGACTGGTAGGTTTGAGAAAGAGTGACAAAAGAATAAACTAGGATCTATTTAGACCTTGAAGAGAGGTTTGGAAATTTAAAACACACCAAATAAAATATTAAAAACATCTCACACAAGGAGAGAACTGACCAAGGTATTCCAAAACCTCAAATATATATAGATAAGTCTGTTTGAGGCCTAGATCCCAATTAGGAGTCCAACTTCACTTCCAACCCTTATTGAAAAGTTTCCCCTATTAAACAATGTTTATAGGATGAATTTGGATTGTCTAATCTATTAGGATTTATAGAAGGTCACAAGGGAGTCATATTTTGGGTCAAAGGCAACATTAGGCCTATGTGAAAGGAAGAAAGGGCTCAAGTGGGTAAATTTGAGTACTCATATCTCTCTTGGTGCTTTTCATGGGGACATAATAAGATTGGAGAAGTTGAAAAGGGTCCCATACATTAATATTGTGTATAATTTTTTCAAATTTAATTTCCCATATTTATAAACGAAGCTTAAGAGGGTAAAATAGGCCTAAACTCACCAAACCCCTTGCTAGTGATCCGAAGAAGGAAATGAGGATGGGAAGCTACTCTAACAGAATATTTTTCATAAATTGATGATTGGAGGTTGTATAATACTCAATCAGGATCCCTACCGTTAAAATTAATTGTACAAAATGTATAGAACATGGTACAAAATGGGTTCTTTTGACTATTTTGTGCATTATGTAGGTTATAGGAACATTCAAGAGATGTAATAAAGTTTTTGGGGAATATTAGGACTTAATATAAATACATAAGCTAATTTCATGCCTTTCAAAAACTCCTAAGTGTTCTTATGATAGCTCTCATCTTAGCCAATCAAAATTGGCATAGTGAGCAAGATAGTGAGAAGTGTGAAAACTTTAAGTGGATGAATTTTTAAGGTGTGCCTAATTCCTCAAAGGCCATGGAGATTATTTTAAAGTTTAATTCACTCCATTACATGTGTTTTAATTGAAAAATTAATCCAATTTTAAGTCCAAGTGTGAAGCGTGATTTAAAAAAGAGTTTCTTAAATTATAGGTAGTGATGGCTCACTTCTAGGAGATTCTAGATGTGTAGGACTACAACCAATTCATGTAGAGGCATGTATAACATACTTCCCTCTAATTCCAATCATAATACCTATCCATATTTAATTTTTTTATGTTCAAATAGGGCTAAATCATGAAGGTAGTTTTTTGAGCCAGAATGAGAACTTCTATGCCACATTTCAAGAGTTTCATGACTTGGGGTGACACTTGTGCTTCTTTACCTTTCATGGTTAGTTTCACATCTTCTTATCATGCATATGTAACTCCTTTTATTATTTTTACAAGTTTTTTTATGGCCTTTTGAATTCTCTTTTCTCTTGTCTCTTTCAATTTCTATAAGAACTAGCTATTTTAGCCTTTGTAACTTATGCTCTACCTGAGTATGGTGAAGCCCTACTCATTTGCATACCATTTTATCAATAATAGTACCATTTTTACCTCTTATATTATTTTTCATAGTATTTTTACTTGGATGATTGATCTTTATTAGTGATATCTCTTGTGTCCTTAACATGTTGTCTCATTCACTCACCTATTTACAATTGGAAAGCTTCTTCTTGTAGCTCATGCGAAGTGTTCTAGGATTTGTTAAGGTTGAGTGAGTTATCCTATTAAAACATTAAAATTATAGGCCTCTTGTCTATTATTATTATTCGTAATATTAATCTATAACCTCATAATGAAACATTGATGTAAGAATATGTAGATTGGAGAAATATATGTTTGGTTAGTCCCTTTTTCTCATCTGTAACATTCAGCTAGTTGGTAGTCATCAACTATTTTTGTGTATTACCTCCATTAATATAGTTTGATTTTAGTTTTATCTCTTCCCCCCAAGTTTATGTTTAGTAGTGTTTTATAAGTTGTACATCAAGGGATCTAGGGATCCACCTCATTCTTATGCTCACCCATAGCATAGAGGTGTTTCAATTGTGCCACTTGGATGAGGAGAGTTGAGACATCTCCTCAAAGGGTGAAAATCCAAGTGACAACACTTAGGTTTTAAGATAATATATCCTATATTTTCAAGCTCATGGAATGCAGTTTAGGCTTACACATGCTAACTAATGACATTATTCAAACATGAGATATGGAAAAATAGATGGAACTTGGATGAGGAGGGAAGCTCCAACTTTTACACCATAGGACCAATTTTATGGATCAACTTATAAGGACCATAAAACTTGGGTTCTATTAATTTATTACCTTTCAAATTTGAGGATGGCTTATAATTCCATAAGTGGAGAAAATCTATGTCACCTATGTCAAAATCCCATTCCTAGTAGAATTGATTTGCATGTTGCTTATTGTGGTTCTATGTTATATGTAGGTTATTCTTGAGATTTAAAAGGATATTTGCATGTGTGTTGAAAGTGACAACAAATGCTTGTACCTTGTAACTTCCTATAAGGCATTTTTAAAGAGATGGTGGTAGCTAACCATATATAACTTCATAAGGTGTCTTCTTAGTGGAAGTGTGGTGTGTTTAACCCTAAATTGAGATGGGTCAATATAATATAGGGTTAATAATATATAAATGAATAATCACAAGGGTGATAAAAAAATCTATAACAAACAATATTCTAAATTTATAATATTAATATATGTTAAACATTTAAAGTATGACTATTTATTGATATTTTAATAAATTATAAACAAGAGTACTTAGTTTAATGTGTGCATGTAAATCTAGGATAAAATAATTTGGAAGTAGATTGGATCATGATCTTGGAACAATCATCAGATTATGTAATTTAACATTTTAGGGTCTCGAATGCTTGCATCTTATCTAGAGAGTTGTGTTAATACTACTAGCTAATTTGGATGTAGGTGTCTAGTACAACATATTAACTATATTTAGGTGTAACCACTTGAATTTTTTTGGGTTTTATATCACCTTTACTTAGGTGTGTTCATATATTATGCACATGTTATTAATCTTTGTCAAATGACCTTGCCTTTTCATTCTTGGAGTGACTATGGGAAATATGTGTTAGTAATCATATAGTGTCTAGCTACCCCAAGGACTCCTCTATCAATGTGAACTACCTATATAGATAATAGTATAAAAATGGTTTTAGATGTATTTAATTCTCCCCTATGTCTTGGATTATGTGTGTATCAATATTTAATGTGTGATAAACAAGTCATTAGAGTGACCTAGCTTGTATCTTGAAAAATATGTCTCATTAAGTGATCTTTTAGTACCTCATACCTATATATGGGTTGTCCCTATGATTGATATTTAATTATGAGAGAATATGGAAGATTTTCTCACTTTAATTCTTGATTGGGTACCTTAGTAAGTTTCCTTATGAGTTTGTTAGATATGTTCTAGGTGAGGAATGAATGAGGGTTCATCTTGTATATATACCTATCCCTTTTATAAATATATTGAATTAAAGCACTTATGCTAACCATAGATATAATTTCCATTTGAAAATTTAATGACTTCAAATTCAATGGACACTTAGTTTGGCATGACACTAGTGTCAACATAAGCATTCACCTAGGACACAAGTGTCTAGGAAAGTGGAAAATAGGTATAGGTCTAAAACTTTTAGAGGATGATAATAAGAAGATTTATAGTAATTTGAGTAGTACATAAGGTTTGGTCATTATAATAACATATGGTTGGACTAAGAGATAATAAATAGGCATAAGAGATAGTGGATACAAGCCTTTTTATGGAAGGAAGGTCTTATAAATTGAAGGGTACAACCATGGAATGTAATTTCTAAGTATACAATACTAAGGTGATATATAATTTATATTTAGTGTCTACATTTTCTGGCCATTTAATTTAGTAATGAAATTACTAGTTTAAATGAAAATGAATGTTTACATATGTGTGTATAACACACCTTGTCTTTGCATGAATCCCACTTGAGTGAATTTTTAGTGACTGACCTATAACGAGGATCACGATACAATAGATAATCAGTGTATGTAATATTAAATTGAAATAATTTTAAATGCTTGAAAGTAAAGAGAGCAAGTTTAGGACTATACCTATGTATTGATGTAACCATCTTACCTTTTGGCAATTTTATTTCAAGATATGCTCTATTGTGAAGATTTAGATCCAATATTATGAAAATAATAAAACTTGTAACTAAAAATATATATAAAGATTAGAGGTATAATTTATCCCAACCTTGGATAAAAAGGTGAGTTTCCACTCAAAAATTGATATTAACTCAATTGTGAAACCTAATCATACTTATAAACTAGTGAGTGTGAGTGATACAAGTATACTCAAAATATAAATTTGGTTCAGGTAGATGATTTGACACTCCATCTTATAAAATTGATAATATTGAGTGATGTAATCACCTCAACATTTTCAAAATTGAACAAACTAATAAAATATATTCTATCAATAACAGTCCATAAAAGTCCATCCTCGTGTAGGCTAAAGGTTGTAGAAGTGTTGAAATATGAAATTTGATTTGATTTTTACAATTTAAGGTGTTATTTTTTATGGAAATGTACCTCATATATGTCTCAAGGTGAAGCTTGGTTATAACAATGGTACTAATGTATATAATGCTACCAAAAGTGTGTATCTAAATCTTTTAACTATACAATTTGGCTAATATTGAAATTTTACAAGTGTGGAAGACATGTTCCCATGACATTACCCTACTATAATATGAAATTGATAAATGGTATATGTGTGGAGAGCATGTTTCCAAGTTACTTTGAAGGATGGGTTTCATGTGAATCTGTGGAATTAGTTTGTATTTTTATCTTTTTGGGTATGATTTGTATGTGACCCTCATTCTTATATTTCTAAATTTGGTTTTACAATGCCTCAAATTGATTTTTATGATGACTAATGATCCGATGATAGTTACAATATGGTAATCCTTATTTAGGAAAAAGTCTACTATTTGATTTGTCCCTGTTAGGGGGTAAAGATATCATGTTATGTTCAAGTAACATGTAAATTATTGTATCTATCATATCTTGGTTTGGTATTATATGTAGATTTTATTTTTGAGTCTTCTAAAATTCCCCCACATTATTTGCATGATTTATCTACATTTGACCCTTGTAATATTGACTTAATGTGGGAATCTAAGAGGGATGTATGGAGTAACAAGAATTTACATGTTTGTCTTCTATTTTTTATTTGCCTTTTATCTTGATTTCATTTTATATCCTCTAAATTCAAACATAACTTATATTTAGCAAGACCTATAGGTGTGAATAGTGTAGACACTCCATTTTTATCACTTCCATGTCAAAATTGAAAAATAGAATGACTTCTCATAATCTCACGCAAACTAGTCTAAATTTGTTTTTTCATCTAACACATGAGTTTAAATTCACCTTGGGACATCTCTAAGTGGGATAATTCATCATATTAGATCTATTAAATTATCAATTTGGTCATTTTCATTAGTCAATTCTTCTAATATAATCAATTTAATAACTCCCCTTCACTAATCAATTAATACAATCAATTCCCTTTTATCCAAATCAGTCATCTAATTATAATTCTATGCAAATGGGATTATAATTTATGTTAAATTATTAATTATTCCTTTTCCTTTTCTTTCCAAATGTATATCTTCATTCAAAAAATAATCTTGAGATCAAATGGAATATTTTTTGGTGATCCAAGAAATTTACTAAATTAATTAATATGCAAGATTATTCTTCACCCCTCATCTTGAAGATAAGATGAAGGGCCTATAATGAATCTTGTGAGATATTTTAAGAGCATTCTCAATCCTTTATCTTGGAAAAAGATGAAGGGTCCACATTGGTTATTCATGTGCTTTCTTGGGAATGATTCTCCACCCTTTATCTTGGAAACAAGATGAAGGACCAACAATGACTCTCACAATGATATTATGAAGAGAATCCTACACCCTTCATCTTGGAATTAAGATGAAGAGCTACTATTAATACTTCTTGGATATTTTTAAAAGACATCCTCCACCCTTCATATTGATCAAGATGAAGGTCTCACATTAGTGATCCATGTGTTGATCCATGTGCATTATTGAGGAATCATTTACAACCATTCATCTTGGAAGCGGGATGAAGGGTCCTCATTAATCATAATTTGTTATAAATAGATATTTTCTCTTTATTATTTGACATGGTCAATATTTATAGAAAATCCCTACCATTTTATCATGCTAAATTGTTCATCAAAGGTCAATATTATAAACTCAAATTCTCAAAATATGTAAGGAGAGATTCTTGAAGTTACATATGAGCTAAATCATATACAAATATGAGGCTTCCAATGAAATTTTGAATTATTTTGGTTTAATCATAGCATTACTAGATAATCATTATATGCTCATGAGGTCTTAGGTGTAAAATTTAAATCATTGGTTCTTAATACTTCATTTGATCATTTAAAATTATTGAATAAATAAAACTAATGAGATATATATTCTAATGACAAATATGGAATTCCTAGTGGGGCACAACTCACATCCCACAAATTCTTCTAATCTCTTTATCAGTCTTCTAGTTAAAAGAATTTTCTTTTAATTTTTGCTAGGAAATGTCTAGTAAAATGTTCATAAATTTTTATCTGTTATATTTTTAATATAAATTTATAGGGGTGTGCATATTTTCCTATCAAACTTCTCTTAAAATTTTGTTAAAACCTGATGTATATTTTAGGAGTTATGGTCAAATTAATGATTGCCACCTTTTATTTCTGATTTTATTTTTTTTATTAAGAAATGAATGGTAAAATACTCATAAATTTTTATGTGTTATCTATTTTACTTTAAATTTTTTTAGGGTTGTGCATATTTTTACTTTTAAAAACATATCAAAATTTCATTGAAAACTAATGTATATTTCAAGATTTATTATCAAATTATTGACTATCATCTTTTATTTCTGATTTTGTTTTACTAAAAATGACTAGTAAAATCATCATAACTTTTGATATATTATAAATTTTAATCTAAATATTTGCATGGGTATGTGTATTTTTACTATAAAAAAATTATATAAATTTCACAAAAAAAAAATTATATTTTATAAATTACAATTAAAATATTTATTGTTATATTTTATCTCTTTTTGTTTTCAGTTTTTTATAATATTTTGCTTATAGATTTATGCATGCCGTATACCCACCAAGAAAAATTAATCACTTTTTAATTTGAGGTTCCAAAAGGGTATGGTGATTAATTCAAACTTATGTTACTTGTTCATATTTTATTTTTTATTTTTCAAATAAATTCATCTCTCAATTTAGTGTTTAAAGAAGAATTCATCTTTTGATTTGGTTCTATAAAACACATTTATTTCTATTTCTATTTATTCAATTATTTGTTTAAGTTTTATTTTGTGTGATTGTGATATTCCTTCACATGTATGATATCCCATTTGGTAGGGTTAACTATAAACATGGAGGTAATCACTTGTTTTTGTCTTGAGAGATTTGCCTACTATTTTATTCACTTGCCCTTAGTCAAATAGTGTGAATCAAAATGAAAATATCCTTAATTTTTATTTTAGTTATGTATTTGGGGTGTCATTTCATTCTTTAAAGTCCTTATGGTGTCTTCATTTGGATTTCATTATCAAAAATTTGTACTAACGCCATTATTTGATAGGGTATACAAATTAAAGCTATGGTAGTGGTATCTTAGCTGGGATGTCCCTCAAAGCATGATTAAACTGGGAGTACTTCACTAAGACCCTTATGATTGAATGGTCATAAAAAGAGTAGACCCTTTGGTGAACGGTACATTGAATCTTGGCATCCAATATATATATATGCTCACGTACCACAAAGTATATTGAGACCATATAGAAAGTCCATGAAAATGTTAGCTTAAGACTTTGAGGCCACAAAAAATTCATTGATGTAGTGTTGAAAAAGTAAATGCACTTGAAGGTATATTTTATGTACAAACCTTTTGAAAGAAGGTTTGGATTAAAACACCACCAATAATTAGAATAATTATTTTAAATAATCTTAAACTTTCAATCCTCTCTCAAGGCAAGTATATCAAAAGACTCGATGAATGTGGAGTAATCTCATTTTAGTCACTAAAGTAGGGTCATTAGATTGAGTGTTTGATTCATTAATTGTGGTGTCAAAAACTTGTCATAATATACATACACCTTCATAAATAGGTGTTATTATGTCCTTGTTCTAAGTCAAAATTGTTCCATTCTACATCTAAAATTGTTAAACACATACATTTCATACCTATCTAATATGAAATCATATTGTTGTGCTATCTTTTTGAATGTGGGCCCCCTAAAATCAAATTCTAAATTCTAATTTCAAACCAAAATTCCAAATGTATTTGGAATCAGATCAACTATTTAGGTCTAATCTGGTCAACTGTATTCAAAATCAATTATTCTAAATTTAACTCTATTTCAAAATCAATTCAATTTAGGTCAAACATTCAATTATTTTTTTCAAACCAAGTCCAAACCTAATTCATATTGAAATAATAAAATTCATAATAAAATTAGGTTAAATTTGATTAAGGTCCACCAATTCAAATCATCCAAATTCATATCCTCATCTTTCCATTTAATTTTTCCTACTTGTCTATTGGGAATGATGAAGTCATGACATCCATCCTTTACCTCATTTGAATCCAATCAAAATTCAAAGTACAATATGAGATTGAGCACATCTGATCAAGTTTACCTTACTTAGGGATAATCTAAATCAAATAACTTATAATCAATTCCATCATGTTTGGGGATAATTTTATTTTAATCAGGTCAATTCTGCCCTATTCAGGGCCAATTCTAATACAATAATTCCATTTGCATATATATGTGCTTACAGGAATACTTTGATATATATTTTATTACCTTTCCATTTAATTTTATGGCATTTACATGAGATCAAAAATGATACATATTTGAGAATAAGGATTAGATCCATTTATGACTCTTATAAATTGGTGTTTGACTACTTACAAATTTCAATCTAGCAAACCTAGATTATATCCTAAGTAGGAGTAATCATAATATCATAAGGGAACCTATTTTTGAATCTTTATCTAATTAATATCTATATTTTAAGTGACAACAATCATGTCAACTACCAAGTCCAAACCCATTTCTTAATCAAGATATGATAGTATTTTAGTTTAGCCAAAGCTTATCAAGTTTCACCTCTATTTTTGGCATTTTATCCACTTATCAAGTAACTGTTTTGGCCTTATAACCATAAAAAATATATAAATCCAATCATGTCTTATTATTACCACTCCAAGATCCATCATCTTTTGAAGATCTAATTACATTCAAGTCTGAGAATCACACACTAGGGATATGCCAAGTTCATTTCCCAATCATAATCAGACTAATCCAATTCTAAATCAAGATCATGACAAATCACCCATCTTTGATACTTTTATCAAACCATCCATGTTTGATGAATCATCTTTTAACCATTCTCCTATATTATATTAACCATATTTGACAAAACTTTATTTGATGAGCTCACCTTCAAAAAACTCATTATTGATCCATAGTCTATTTTTATCCCATCCTATAAAGTTCTTCATTTACAAAAATTACTTCATATTGAAGCCTCAATTTCCAAGTGTACAATAAATAAGGTATTTGTGGACAATGAAATTCAATAGGCCCTTTTTGTGGCTAAATTCAAAGTAAGATCAACTTTTTTTTATCATAACTAGATTCAGAGTTAATATTGTAATCATATTTATAATCATCATATTCACAATAACTTTCAATAGTAACATCAACATTAACATCTAAGATAACATTAGTATATTAAACATTGGAACAAATATTTGAAGTCAGATATATATCATTTACATTTAAATGAGAATATGAATTAGGTTTAACATTGGAATAAATTAGAGAATTAGGATATTGTAGTATTAGTTACCTACCTTTTAAAGATCAATTTGAATCCATTAGTGATCCTTCTATGATTTTTAAAGAAGTTTTATTTGGCATCAATACAAGATATCCTAGTAGCCTCTATGAGAATGGTGAAACTGATTATCCTTCCATTATTATTCCCCATCCTTTTCACATTAACCAATTTATTCATTAAATTAACATTTATCTACCCACAACCATCAATTGGGACTAAAAAAATCACACCTTGTTTAACTCCTTCCATGGTGACATCTCACTGGTAGAATTTTTTTGGATCTTAGACAATATTCAGGTATAAAAATAATCTCCTAGAAAAACCTTGTTTGAGGTGTTAGGGGAAAATCAAAGTCTAAACTCAACATATTCTAATCAAACATAGTTTGACTCACTGAGGGATAATAAGAATCTAAAATCAATGTCATTTAGTGAAACCTTGATTAAGGTGCTAAGGGACAATCAAATTCTTCACTCAACATCTTCTATTGAAACCTAGTTTGAGGTGCTAGGGGATAATAAAAGTCTAAAATCAACATAATTTAGTGAAACCTTGCTTAAGTCACTAATGGAAAATCAAAATGAATTATCAACCTCACTTAGTGAAACCTTATTCAAGATAATATTGGACAATCCAAATCAAAATAATCATGAATAATTTCTTGGTGAAAACCACTTTGAGGTACCAATAGCTGAGCCAATTAGTTGATCATTATTTGATGAAGACATTATTAAAGTCAGTATCAACGCCACCATAACCAAAATTAAGTCAAATTTGGAATCAACAATAATGTGTGTGACTAAAAACCTCAATATTCATTTATAATTCAACCACTATACATTCCATTGTGATCCCATTATTCATTTAAGACCTGTATTTCATTATCTAATTAGATAATTTATCCAATGTATATCCATATGTACACTCCTTAGTATTACTCTTTTTCAAAGAGACTATGAATACACCTTGTTTATAGGATTATAAGAAGCATAATTAAAGGCCAATTAAGATCAAAACATCATCAATATAACCTACATCAATAATAAAATTATAGTAGAGAGGCTATTCAAAATTAGTAGGGATTAGAGATCAAACATTCAACATTATGCATCTCATAATCTTCCATTAGTTTGAGATACAAAAAATAAAAATAATCAAAAGAGAAAGATAAATAATTCATCCAATAGTGAAAACCATGTTTGTTTTACCTTGGGCAAGTACCACAATGAAAACTAGGTTTCTGGCATCGTGTGTAAATAGTTTTTTGTTTACATTACCTTGATACTTGGGGGCATCGTTGTTATCATTTAAATTCATTCCATTCCTATCATATTAACTAATTTTCTTCCTATCTTGATCTTAATAATAAAGTGGAAGTTGTTTTGAGCTATATTTTTGAAAACATCTTGGCATATCCTCTTAGCGACCCTTTGATGGCTAGACATTTAGCTCCCATGTAACATGGTACTTGGATATTATTTATCTTATTATAATTCATTATTATCTAATCTGATCATTATAATCTTTTCATTTTTTAATCAATCCCATATTAGTGCTAGAACAAGTTTTTCCCTTTGTTGTTGATTCCTTGTGGGTATAATATTTCAAACACTCCTAAACATTCCCATTTCTACATTCTCACCATTTTGTGAGTTAATTAATATGCTCTCACCATTTTGTGAGTTAATTCCTATGCTCTCACCATTTTTTGAGTTTAACCATTTTATCTCAAACATTTATTTCTTGTCTTGATCATACTTATCAGTTTCTATACCTAATTTATTATTGAACTATAATGAATTGAGGTCTAATTGAACTATATAGGGAGCACTCAATGTTATGAGGTCAACTCGACCATCTATTATCACATGTTCTTAACATTTTTTGAGAATTTCTCTTACTATTTTGGCAATCTTATTCCTTATACACTCTCTCTATTTTGAGTCCCATTTTTTATTTTTATTCTATAATATGTCTTCTCAACTTGTCATCATTTTTCTTATTTCCTAATCCCTAGGAAAACTACATTTGGCCTAAAGTCCATAGGACTATGTATGAAACACCCACTTTCAAAGGGTATTTAGAGCCATCTCGGCCATCTCTTATTATTTTATTTCCCCTTCCCTTATCACAATTTTTTTTTCATACCCTTGGTTTCAAAGAGTAATGCCTTATTTTCACACACACACACACCTTTCTAAATTGAATGTTTAATTACTTTTTCTTGTGTCTTTTTGTGTTGAGTTTTTTTTAACTTATTGGTATGTTGTTTTATTACTTGGTTTCCTTAATTTATTACATTAATTTTATTAATTAAGTCTTCATTATTCATAGCATGATTTTAATTTCTAAACAATGTGTGTTTGAATTAAAATTGATTTAAGTGCATTATGTTCTACATTTGAAGATTTATTTTCCATATCTTGTTTTAATTTGTATACATTTGAATTTTGAATTCACATTTATGCATATTGACAAAAAAAATTTATCATGATTCATTTCAATATTATGATGCATATTGTCATGTGTTTTATAAAAATCAAGTTTCAAGTAGTTTATCAACAATGTTTAACTCAATAATCTCTATATCAAATCATAAGACTAACAGACATAATGATCATTCACATCAAGATCATCAAATCAACTGAGCACAACATCAATATCATAAATTATTAATAGTAAGAGCATTTCTAAATCAAATTCATATCAATCATGTCTAATCTAATTACAAGAGACATAAGAAAATGAAATAAGCATCACATGAGATAACAATTAGATTCATGTATCTCTCTATAATCATTTATTCCTTTTTTAGGTCCACTTGTCCAATTTTTTTCCCTGACTCTCCCCTTGAGGGGGAATCTAGGGCTTGACAAGTGATATTTTAAGACATTTGAACATGTTTTCTACTACTTTTAGAAAAAAATTCTATATTCAGTGTCTGTTAAATTTATTGTAAAAATTTATTGTCTATTAATGTTATTATATGATCACTTTAATGAATTTTTTATTATTTGAAAATGTATTTCTTTATCTACATATCACAACACCTTTTAAAACAAGGGAAAATGTAGTCACTCCATTTTTTTCACTTTCATGTCAAAATTGTAAAATGAAATGACTTCGTATAACTTCACCCAAATTGGTTTGACTTTGTCTGTTCATCTAACATATGAATTTGAATTCACCTTGGGACATCTCTAAGTGGGATAATGCATCGTATTAGATTTGTTTAATTATCAATCTAGTCATTTTATCTATTCAATTCTTCTACTTTGATCAATTCACTAATTCACGTTCATTGATCAATTAATATAATAAATTCCCCTTTCTCCAAATTATTTATCTAGTTTTAATTCTATGAAAATGTAATAATAATTTATGTTTAATTATTCATTTTCCTTTTATTTCCAAAAGGGGATATTCATTCAAGAAAACAATTTGAGATCGTATCGAATATTCTTTTGTGAACCAAATAATTTAAAATTGAATTAATATGCAATATTATTCTCTACCCCTCATCTTGAAGACAAGATGAAGGGACCACATTGAATCTTATGAGATATTTTAGGAGCATTATTAACACTTCATCTTAGAAACAATATGAAGGGTCCACATTAGCTATCCATGTTCTTTTTTGGGAATGATTCTCCACCCTTCATTTTGGAAACAAGATGAAGGGCCCACCATGACTCTCACAAAGATATTATGAGGAGAATCCTCTAACCTTCATATTGAAAAAAATATGAAGGGATCATATTAATCCTTCTTAGATATTTTCAAGATCCATCCTCCACCCTTCATCTTGATCATATTAGTGATCCATGTTCATTGTTGATGACTCATTTTCAACCATTCATCTTAGAAGTGAATGAAGGGTCATTATTGATACTATTTTTTTTATAAATATACCTTTACTCTTTGTTATTTGACATGATCAAGATTTATAGTGAAGACTTGCCATTTTATCACACTAAATTGTTCATCAAAGGTCATGATTATCAACTCAAATTCTCAAAATATTCAAGGAGATGTGGTCCATTTGGGACATTAACATTGATAAAGATTACTTGAAGGTACATCCCAACCAAATCATATGAAAAGATGAGATTTATAATGAAGGTCTACATTTTGTTGGTTTAAATTTTTGAATTGTTAGGCAATCTTTGTATTCTCATAAGGTCTTAGGTGTAGATCATTATTTCTTAATACTTCATTTAATCATTTAAAATTATTAAATGAATAGAACTAATGAGATCTAGATTCTTATGACACAAACAGGTTATGCAAAATATGTGCAATTGGATCAAATTTTAGTTTTTGTAGTTTCTCATCTATCATATCATGGGCTAGATCATCATCATTTTCATAGTAATTTAAAACATGGACATATTGCTATTCAATATTTACCAATAAATGAAACTCAACTATTTAATTTTCTTTTGGTTTTGATGTTATTGGTTCCTTTGGACATGGTTTATTTTATTCATATACATCCATGTGTACATTAATGTTTAATTTTTTATTTTTATATGGAGTTAGAGGATCCATTGTACTTGAATCATCCAATTTAAAATCCATTGTATATTCTCAAGAAAAATACATTATTTAGGTGGCACCACATTAGGTATTCCTTTATATTAAAATGTATCATTTTGAAAATTTTGAAAGGTTCATCATTAGTAGATGTTAAAAAAAGGTTAAATTATGTACTAACTTTATACACTAATGTAGTTTAGATGGGATGACCTCCATCATATGTAACAAATGTCTACCCAAAATTAAATTATAATGTAATGACTGATAAATTACCTAGTATAGTAGTTCGAACCATTTTTGGTCTCACTATGACATCTAATGTTATTTGGCCAACTAGAGGGTTTTGTGAATTATCAAATCCCTTGATTTGAATATTTGATTTTTGTATAAAATTTGTGATGATACCAAAGGTGGTTAGGAATTTTGTGGTATAAATGTTTAACCCCAATCCATTATTAATGATCACCCTTTTAATTACTTTATTATGCATAATCACTTATGTGACCAAAGGTAAATATTGGTCAATAATATTTGGAAGGTAAGTCTATTGAATCAAAGGTAATGATTTTTTCATTATTTTTGAGATATTACATGATATCTACAAATTAAGTTGGCTTAATATCACTTGGAACCTAGGTATCACTCAATAAAATACTTAATATATGATATATTTATAGATATTGGATTGATTTATAAGTTCAAAGATTGATATCTTAGCATGTGTGTTTCTTAGTTGGTCAACAAGGTCATATCCATTAGATTTGATCACTAGTTTCTGGTTATAAAGAACTTATTATATATTAATAGGTGGAAGACTGGTTTGGACAACTTTACATTTTTTAGTAGTGATAACATGGACCATAGAATCTAATATAAGCCATGGGTGAATAATGGGTGTAGGATGGTGATTATCACTTGAATAAAATATAGGTGGATAAAATAATTAATAACATGCATGTTGGCATCTAGATATTGGCTCTATAGTATTATAAAATGAATTTTGAAGAGAGATTAAATGTTGATTTTATTTTTAAAACCTCTCATTATATTGACATATTTACCCATGTCTTTTAATGATAGGCCTGAGTAAGAAATTATAATAACACAACATAGCTATAATCATGAATTAGAGCCCAAATTGGGATATACTAAGAGGGGGGTGAACCAGTATATCATATATCTTATAAAACTTTCCCTTAATAAAATTCCACTTAATCAAATATTTAAGATATGAAATAAAACTCAAACAATAAACACCACAAAAGATAGAGAGAGACACTACATATAACGTGGAAACCCAATGTGGAAAAAACCATGGAGAAAAATATCAAGTATATGAATGCGCACCAACCCAAACAATATTTGCAAGTACCAACTTGTAGGAGCACCAACCCCTTTCCTGAGTACCAACACAGTAACTATTCATGAGCACCAACCCATAGGAGCACCAACCCCTTTGTTGAGCACCAACCAAACAACAATTCATGAGCACCAATCCACAAGAGCACCAACCACTTTGATGAGCACCAAACCAATAACTATTCATGAGCACCAACCCATATGAGCACAAAACCCTTTATCAAGCACCAATCCAACAAAAATTCGTGAGCACCAACCCATAGGAGAACCAACTCCTTTGTCGAGCACCAATCTAGTAAATATTTGTGAGCACCAACCCATAGGAGCACCAACCCATTTGTGTATACCACACAACTATCTCTCAATGTTTCTATCTCAACAAATGATAGTTCATTACATCTCTTTCCTCTCTCTTACCTTTGCTCTTCTAAGCTAGATATAACAAATAAAAATCATATTCATCTCTCTCAAAATGCTCTTCCAAGTTAGATATTACAATATCAAATCAACCTCTCTCACTCATATTACAAATGGCTTCTCAAGCCTTTATTTATATCTTTTCAAATGACCTTTGGCCTTCCCCCTTTGTGACCCTTCAATCCTCATGGAAAATGGTGCCAAACTTGTATGACCCTTCATATCCTTGCCTTTGAAAAGTCATGTGGTGACCCTTCATGAGAAAAAATGTCCTTCCCTCTTTTTTCCTTATCTTGGTGACTTTTCATATTCCTCAAAGTGTCCTTTCATGACAAATTGTGCCCTTCCTCTTTTGTCTTCACTTGGTGACTCTTGGAATTCCCCAAGATGACTCTTCATGGGAAAATGCATCCCATCCTTCTTTTGTCTTTACCCCATGGCTCTTTAACTTCTTCATGGGCCCTTCTTTTGTCTCATATGTAACCAAAAATATATTCATTAATATTAAATGAATATTAACCCACATTAGCCAAGATATATTTATTGCAAACATCATTAAATGCAATGGGGCCTTTATCACCAATAATGCTAGACCTTTGACATCAATGACAATATTTCCAACAATCTCCCCCTTTATCATTGATGGTAACCTCAATCCTAAAACTACCATAACCTGTCACCTGCATATCCTATGATCTAAAAACATATGATAACTCCCCCTTGCTGTAGCAACCTGTACCTATTCTTTGTGCCTATTTTTTCACTTGTACCTGTACCTATTATTCTCCCCCTTTGACATCAATGGCAAAGGGCCTACCTAGAGTTAACACTTAGCTCCCCCTTAAATGATGCTATACATCAATGGCAGGAAGTAATAGAAATTACTCCCAACTCCTCTCACAGATCTTTGAATGTGTTCTTTGATCATGCCTTTGAGAGATATTTGACAATACATACACATTGTTCCCTATCCTTTGAGAATCTGCAATCAGATCATTTGAATCTTTTCTTCTAATCTCACAACCTTCAGCATGAAACTTTAATGTGTATCCTTGATCACATATTTGACTAACACTCAATAGATTATGCTTAAGACCTTTTACATACAAAATGTTTTTAGTCTTAGTTCTACCATAATCCAAAATCAAAGTACCTTTTTTAGCTATCCTGATAGTGGTTTTATCTCCAAAGCTCACTGTAACACCATTGATCTTCTTTAGAGTTATGAACTTAATTTTATCTCCTATCATATGCCTCGAACATCTACTATCAATTAACCATGGTTGATATTTATTTCTTACATGTAGAGTTGTCTAAACCATCATAGAATCTTCAGGTTGTTTCTTTTGCCATGAACATGTCTGAACCTTCTTCTTGATGAATGGAGCTTTGAAACTCTGATCTTTCTTCTTGATGAATGGAGCTTTGAAACTCTGATCCTTCTTGACTGACTTGAACACACTTCTACAATACTGAGCTATGTGTCTAAATTTGTTGCACTTATAGCATACTATGGTCTCTTCATCAACGCTTGATAGAGGAGCAAAAGAGGGTTGGCTTCTACTTGACTCTACTTGACTTTCCTTCTCCTTAGTTCTAAAATTGTTAGCTCTTTTTCTACATTCTAATTTCTTGTGACCATATCCATTATAATAAAAACAATAGCCATAAAAATAAGACCTATTTGTATATCTCTGACCTGATTGTCTTTTGTAGCTTTGTTCTCTCCATCCTTCTCTATTTGAAATGTCCTCTGTATTCTTCACTTCTTCCCTTGTTTCCTCTTTTGTAAGAGCTTTAGCATAACTCTTCTTCTCAAATCTAATCCCTATCTTATTTGAATTTACTTTTTTAATTTCCAATATCTTATTCAACATGTTAGTGTTATCCTCAAATTTTGAATCAGTAAATACTTTATCATTGACTGCTTTCTCAATATCTTCTTTTAAAGAGGCAATTTCAATAACATACCTTTCACATTCTTTTCTTGCTATTTCCAACTATGCTATTAGATCTTCTTCATTCTTCTTGGCTTCTTCCAAGTGCGTTGTTAGATCATCAATAATTTCCTTTGACTCTTGTTCATTTTTCTCGATTTGGTGCTTTAATCTATGATTTTTCTTCTCAACAACTTTTAACTCTTCTAGGGCACAAATGAGTTATCCTTCCATACTCACTTCAACTTCCTCCTCTTCTTCTTCTTGATCATCTTCATGTATGGCCATGAATAGAATCTCTTCTTCTTATGAATCACTAACTCCACTATATTTGACTGAGCTAGGATCCTTAGAATACAGGCTCTTCTTCTCGAATCCCTTCTTGGATTTGCCTTTGAAATTCTTCTTGTATGTAGGATTTTATTCTTCATCATCATTACCCTTATTTGGGCATCTAGCTAAAAAATGTCCAATCTTTCCATAATTAAAACATTTAAAAGGTAATTTTCCTTGATATTTACCTATTCCTCTTTTTGGCTTGAGAATGAAAAGTGCTCCATTGTCATCTTCATCATCGCTAGAACTATCACTTGATTCTTGAATCTTAGATTTCTCTTTTTTTGATGTCTTAAAAGCCACTTCTCTCTTTGAGGTTTTATCTTGTTCAGTCCACATATCATATGCCATGAGTATACCATGAAGCTCATCCATCTTTAGCTTATTTAAATTCTTTATCTCCTCAATTGCCAAAAACTTTGCATAATATCTCAATGGTAGAGATCTCAAAACCTTTTGTGCCACTGTTGACTCTTCCAACATTTCTCCAAGACCTTAAATCTGATTTATGATTTGATCAACTCGCAAAAGATAACTTGTTATATCTTCTTCTTCTTCCATCTTCAAACTTTCAAACTGTCTTCTAAAATTCTAAAGCTTAGCTTCCTGAACCTTTCCATCACCTTTGTAAATATTCTCAAGTTTTACCCAAGTTTCATGAGCAAATTTACATTACATAACTTTAACAAATTTAGATTCACATAAACCACATAAAATAGAATTTAAAGCTTTAGCATTACATTCACATACCTTCTTTTTGTTGGAGTAATTACAGCTGTCTGTGGCTCTTCATATTCCTCCACCATTGCTTTCCATATGTCAAATCCAAGGGCCATCAAATAAGTCATCATTATTATTTTCTAAAAAGCATAATTCATCCCATCAAACAAAGGTACCTTATTTATATAAAATCCTTCCTATGACCTAGCCATTGTGCTTTCCTGATCTACCTTCAAGCTGTAAAACTTTTCAAAAAGGAACCTCCTCTGATACCAATTGTTAAACATGGGATATACTGAGAGTGGGGTGAATTAGTATATCATATATCTTATAAAAATTTCCCTTAATTAAATTCCACTTAATCAAACATTCAAGATATGAAATAAAACTCAAACAATAAACACCACACAAGATAGAGAGACACACCAGATATAACATGGAAACCCAATGTGGGAAAAACCATAGAGAAGAATCTCAAGTATATGAATGAGCACCAACCCAAAAAATATTCACAAAAACCAACTTTTAGGAGCACAAACCCATTTGTTGAGCACCAACCCAACAACTATTCATGAGCACCAACCCACAGGAGCACCAACCCCTTTATCAAGCACCAACCCAACAAAAATTCATGAGCACCAACCCACATGAGCACTAACCCCTTTGCCAAGCACCAACCCATCAACTATTCATGAGCACCAACCCATAGGAGCACAACCCCTTTGCCGAGCACCAACCCATAAGAGCACCAACCCCTTTGCCGATCACCAACCCAACAACTATTCATGAGCCCCAACACACATGAGCACTAACCCCTTTGTGTATACCACACAACTATCTCTCAATGTTTCTATCTCAATAAATGATAGTTCATTACAACATCTCTTTCCTCTATCTCACCTTTTCTCTTCTAAGCTAGATATAAAAAATATAAATCATATTCATCTCTCTTAAAATGTTCTTCTAAGCTAGATATTACAATATCAAATCAACCTCTCTCACTCATATTACAAATGGCTTCTCAAGCCTTTATTTATAGCTTTCCAAATTACCTTTGGCCTTCCCCCTTTGTGACCCTTCAATCCTCATGGAAAATGGCACCAAACTTGTATGACCCTTCATATCCTTGATTTTGAAAAATCATGTGGTGACCCTTCATGAGCAAAAACGTCCTTCCCTCTTTTGTCCTTATCTTGGTGACTTTTCATATTCCTCAAAGTGTCCCTTCATGAGAAATTGTGCCTTCCTCTTTTGTCTTCACTTGGTGACTCTTGGAATTCCACAAGATGACTCTTCATGGGAAAATTCATCCCATCCTTCTTTTGTCTTTACCCCATGGCTCTTTGACTTCTCCATGGGCCCTTCTTTTGTCTCATATGCAACTAAAAATATATTCATTAATATTTAATAAATATTAACCCACATTAGCCAAGATATATCTATTACAAACATCATTAAATGGAATGGGGCCTTTATCACCAATAATGCTAGACCTTTGACATCAATGACAATATTTCCAATAGGTAAGTCTATTGAATCAAAGGTAATGAATTTTTAATTAGTTTTGAGATATTACATGATATATACAAGTTAAGTTGGTTCAATATCACTTGGAACCTAGGTATCACTCAATAAAATACTTAATATATGATATCTGTATAGATACTGGATTGATTTAAAAGTTCAAAGATTGATATCTTAGCATGTATGTTTCTTAGTTGGTCAACAAGGTCATATCCATTAGATTTGATCACTAGTTTTTGATTAGAAGGAACATATTATATATTAATAGGTGGAAGACTGGTTTGGACACCTTTACATTTTTATTAGTGATAACATGGACCATAGAATCTAATATAAGCCATGGGTGAATAATGGGTGTAGGATGGTGATTATCACTTGAATAAAATATAGGTGGATAAAATAATTAATAACATGCATGTTGGCATCTAGATATTGGCTCTATAGTATTATAAAATGAATTTTGAAGAGAGATTAAATGTTGATTTTATTTTTAAAACCTCTCATTATATTGACATATTTACCCATGTCTTTGAATGATAGGCCCGAGTAAGAAATTATAATAACACAACATAGCTATAATCATAAATTAGAGCCCAGATTGGGATATAGATGATTCCATATTGCACATATTTATAGAAAAATGAAATATTCATTTTATCTTTTTAAATCTTTCTAAATTAGAAATCGAAAATAAACATAGATAAATAGTAAACCCTAAATCAATATATAGGGTTTTGGGGACCAAAGTTTAGGTTCCCCAAATATTTGACCCTAAATTGGGATGGGTAAAATAATTTAGGGTTAATAATATAGAAATTTTAATCACAAGGGTGATAAATAGATCTATAATATGGAAATTGATTTAAAAACTCACATAAAAATATTCTAAATTAATAATATTGAGATATGATAACAATTTAAAGTAAAACTATTGATTGATATTGAAATAAATCAAAAACAAGATTACTTAGATAGTTTACTATCCACATGTATGTTTGGGCTAAAATAGGCTATAATTGGATTATGATTTAGCTTTTAAGGGTTATGGAGTTTAAGCCCTAGGTTTTTAAATCATTTGAGTATATTAAATCATGGTATAAAATATGTAATAATTATAGCCACTAATTTGTGAAAGAATTGACTTGATCTCACATTTATAATAATAACAATTAATGACACAAATAAGTAATTATCTATAAACTAACTAAGACAAATTATTTGGAAGATAAAATCTGGTATAAGTGTTGTAAACATGATTTGAGTGTCAGAAACCCTCCTGGACAATAGTACCATACCTTAGAAAGTAGCATTGTGGTGCTAGTGACCACTTTTAGTGATAATGTCCTCTATGAAATAACTAATTTATACTTTTGAGAGAAGTTGTGTCTAATTATACTAATCATGTTCCTATGTGGATAAACCCTACTTCACTATTTGTGACCTAAATTAACTAATTTTGTATGCAAACCCTAGACCTCTATGTGGTTAGGGTATTTGATTGGCATAAGAAGCAAAAGTGTGATGTTAGTTGGGTAGGATGGACATACTCAACATGTCAATGTGATGAGAGTCACATACATACCAATAATTTGAGGAGGGATCAATCTTGATGTAGTTCTCCCCACTTAAGTGCTAGTGCAAGTGCAAGTGAAGCTAGTATAATGTCGGTTTGAGTGCTTTGAGTGAGGCTTGAGATTATAAATATATATATTTATATATTAGGATGATTGTATATGACTATATATATATATATATATATATATATATATATATATATATATATATATATATATATATATATATAAGTAGGTAAGAATAGGAATTAATAACCTTGATTGTGCATAACTTGTTTTGAGCTTATTTGTGTATATATGCATTTGATTTCCATCTAGTGAATAAAGAGATAGAATATATATATATATATATATACATATATATATATATACATATATATATATATATATATATACATACATATATATATATATATATACATACATACATATATATATATATATATATATATATACATACATACATATATATATATATATATATATATATATATACATGAATTATATCCATTTATTCACTAGATGGAATCAAATGCATATACACACAAATAAGCTCAAAACAAGTTATGCACAATCAAGGTTATTAATTCATATTCTTACCTATATATATATATATATATATATATATATATATATATATATATTGATTTGCTACTTTTGTGAGGTTTGAAATAGGTCTAGGATGACCCTAGTGTCTTTGGAATTGATAAGATATATTTTAGGGATAAAAAGAGGGGAAAATACAATAAAACTTAACTAGGACACTAGCATGGGGTGCTAGTGTCCAAATCATGCTGCTAATGTCTAGGTGGAGTAACCTGAGGTACTAGGGGATTGTATTCCTAAGGGAGGGTTTGAGATTGGTTTTGAAATTTATATGGATACATGTGTCCCACATGAAAGTTGGATAAGTTTCTAAATTGGTCCTAATATAGGTCTGGGGATAAGCTAGGGTCTAAAATAACACTCATTGCATTCAAGTGAAAATTTAGATGACTACATTACCCCCCTTTATTATATAAATGTATCAAAGAAAAATGATTAGGATATAGGAAAATAGATTTACCTAGATTTACCTAAGAGGCAAAGCCCATGAATGTAGATATGAATATGTGAAGTATGTTTTATTATGTGTCCTACTAATGAAACATGCATATATCAATCCTTACTTAAGAGATATCAAAAAAATATAAATCTAAGTAAATAGATAAGAGAGAGGAAAGGAAAAAACATACCTCATTGGGTACACAAACTAATGCATAAACTTGGTGAAATCCTGTATGTGTAGCTAGTGATCAATTAGTGAAAATCTTGGACTGAGCTAAATGGCTTGTTCAATACCCATGTCTGGGTGGCTCAATAACTGAATCTAGATTTGAACCCATCATTTACCACACCTATTTGGTAGATAATAACCTATGAATATATTGGATTGGACTATTGGCTTGTCCAACCTTCTTATGTAGGTAGCTCAAGAACTCAAGTAGATTATGACTCCATCATTACCTACCCATGTGTCATAGATACATATAATTGATTTTTTTAATTTAATTAAATTTGTGTGATTCTAATGAAATTGTATATGATGAATTTATATCCACTCACAAACTTTGGAATTAAAAAAGGCTCAGGGGCCTCTTAGGCATGTGGGTATGTAGCTCAAGGAATACTTAGTAATGTGAACCATTCTAGATAGAGTAAGGCATAAAATCTAGTAAAAACTATTGAAAATGGTGTTTGGATTGGGAACATAGAGAATGATATGGATTTTTCTATTCCATCTAATCAACTAGAGAAAAAGTGAGCATACAAATAATGTGTCATGCACATGCCCCCCAAATTTGATATCTATACATATGGACTATAGAACAAGTTGTAATAATATATATTTGAGTATCTAAAACTAAAATGAGAGTGATAATTCCATGTATGATGCCCCCAATCTAAGCAAACTGGTATGATTTTTTGCAAAATTTAGCAAAAAATGATAATCTATAACTGAATATGTGCAAACCTAGATTGTACCTATGGTAATTTTATAGAAAATTTATATTTTAATATTTATAGGGATACTAGAAATTAGCTCCATAACTTGGATAGTAATTCTAAAATACTAATGTCTATTTTCAGTGCTAATGTCCAAATGTGTAATTTTTCTACCAAACTAACTATGATCTCTATCTGATTATTTCCCACCATGTTTTATTGATTCTAAGTTCTATATTCTATGCCTACATGTTGAAAATTGTACTCTAAATTCATTTAGATGGTCTGATCTCTATGAAAAAACTTTGTGAATTCCCCCTCTTTTGAAAGGAGTTATTGAACCTATGAAATAATTATCTTTAAAAGAAAAATCTCTGCATGATATGTGTTAGCTTGAACATGATATCTATATAATAAACCAATATAATGTGTATACATGAAATTATAATGTAATATAATTTGAGCATAAATTGGTAATGTATGATGTATTGTAGATATAGCATTAAAAAGGTTGTCAAGATATAATATAAAAAAAGTATGTATGTGTATGGACAATAAAATTGAGTAATAAATTAACTACCTAGGGGGATGGGACATTATGTCCAGAAAGAGGTGTTGTAAATGATGTCCTTAAGGTTGACAAGAATGTTCATGAGTTGATTTTTATGCATGGTTCTCAATGATAAAGTGTTCCTTAGTGATCATGCATGGACCTTGCAGTGTTTGCTTAATTAGGAAAGATTATGGATGTTGGTGATGGGTTGTTTATGTTTGAGGTGTCATATGAGGAGTTAAGAGTCCTTGGTATACTTTTGGAAGTGAAATGAATTAATGTATGTAGTCTTGTGAATGTTTAGTTTATCCTAGTCATCTTGGCAAAACTTCTTGAATAAGTAGATTGATGATGTCAGCATTCACATGTGTGAATGTGTCAGAAGAAAGTGGTCACATGTGTTTGTTTAGATTTATTCCTAGATCATGTGTTTAAAATTTTAGGTCTTGAAATGTTATTTAGAAAAATTTATGGTTGTGCAAAATTTAGTCTCTCAGGTAGTTTTCATTAGTTTCCATGGTCAAATTTGCATTAAAAAGTGATCTTTAGAATTCAAATATTTGAATTTACAAAAGAAAACTAGTTTTCAATGTTTTATTAATAAATTTTGATGATGGATGAATTTAATGGTGGTATAAAAATGAAAGTGGTATATAACTTCAAGGTAAACCTAGGAAAAATGATTTTGAGATTTGACTGGTCATACACTTGTATTTATTGTGGTTCAAAGTTGACTAAGGGTTTGAATTTCTTCTACAAGTGACACAAGAAGGATATTTGAGTTTTTATTGATGGTGCTTGGATGTTTCAAGGTAAAATATATATTAGATAATGTGTTATATTCCCTAAGTATCATTTTTATGGATTTTGGAGGTTTGACCAATCCATCTTCAGTATGAACCATTGCTTAAAACTTGACTTTTTATTTGTTCATGGTGTTTTCATATACAAGGAAAATGATTGATAGGTTTTTCATATGAAAATGTGTGTAGTAATGAATATAATAACTTGAGGGTGTCTTAAGGTTCATATGGTGAGGACTTATGTACTTTTAAGTGCTTTTGTGTTCCTAATTTTTCTTGGTGAAGTGTTAAAAGGATGAATATGTCTCCATAGACCTATAAGGGTTTCTTAGGCCTAGTTGAAAGATGTTATTGCCTAAGGGTGATCTATCAAAGCTATGGATGACCTATGTAGGTGAAATTTATATTATTATAAAGTGTGATAAAATCCATAAGAGTTAAGGTATGTCTTATAGCTGACCAAGAAGATGGTGATCATGAGGCTCTATAAAGAACATAAAGAAAGAGAAAGGTCTATAGAGTTGAGAAGTGAAGAAAAGAAAAGGGTGAGTGTGATTGGTGGATGGATTGAAGAGAATATCAATGTGAGTAATATGTGTGTGATATAGAGGTCATATTTATGATGTTATTGTAGTGTTATTTTAGGGTTGAAGCTTGAGGATGAGTGAAGAAGTGTAGAGTGATCCAGTTTTGGATGCATTGCTTGTGTGTGAAGGTTTGAAGGGTTGAAAAAATTTGCTATTCACTATTTATCTATTATATTGAAAGGAAATCAGAGATATATAGGTTATGATATCATAAGGTGTTGTTTGGGTGCTTAACATCTAGGATATGTGGGTATTTGTTCATGCTTAGGGGTTGGTGATCCTTGTGAAGTGGGTGCTTCACCGAAGACTCTTGTTTTTAAATATCTTATGAGAATGTAGTACACTTTTTTTTAGACTTGAGAGTGTGTTTTATCCCCCATGAGGGTTTCCTACATAATCTATGTGTTATGTGTGTTGATCTTGCATAGTTTCCTTTGTCCTTTACAATAACTAGTTTATATGCTTCATGAAATTTTTTGTTGATTTGTTAAGAGTTTGAAGTTTTTGAATTAGAATTGAATTGATTGCATCACTGATTCACCTCTCCTCTCAGTGATTGTAAATCTAATATGAGGAAGGGGAGATTCATGAATTTCCTCATGGAATCTAAAAATATAATGTGTAACAAGACATAGACAAGGATAATGGAAATGATGTATAAATGAAAGCATACATACAACACACATGAGGCACTCAAAGTAGGCTAAGGGGACAAAATACAAGGGGCATGGGAATATGTAACTAAATTTGAGAAATCAATACATATAAGGACATATTCAAATGTCCACATATGCAAACAAAAATTATTTTTGTGTGGAGCACATGGAAGGACATGTTCAAATGTTTGCATACATAATCAAGAACACACACATAAGGACATGGGCACACATATAAATCATACACACAATGAAATAAAGTGGAGTAGATCCATAGAATAATAACATATGTAAATTCCCTCATGTAGATGTAGAAGCATAGAGACATAATCAAGTCTAAAATAATAAATATAGAAATGAAAGTATGCATGAACATGTGGTACAAATCTCAATAAGAGCAAAGTTGTACATAAAATGAGTCTAGAGTAGTAGTAGTCAGTAAAAAATGTGTAGTGTAGGATTATCAATATCAAGATATAAACAATTTTAAATCTATGATATATATCATAGAAATATGTAACATGGTAATTAAAACTATTTATAGGATGCTCCCAAATGCCTGAATGTGTTAAATGAAGAACTTGTGTATGTGCCTTGAGTGGGTAGATAGTAGTAAATCTAGAATTATGTGGTGAATTTGGGTCCTATAAGCATTTTAAAACACTTGAAAATAATAATTGAAGCATGTATGTATGATAAAATTGAATACACTAACATAGATAACATATGTAGTACCTATAAAATATAAAAAATGTAAACATTAAAATGCATACAATCTATAATTTATATTTTTGAGCAAATATTTGAATGTTTTTGACAGATTATATTATTTTTATATTTTATAAATATAAGCTATGTAAAATCAACATGAAAATGAAATTGTATACATGGAGTAAAAATAACTAAAATTATGTACATGTAAATTGGAATAATGAAACTATATACAAGTAAACTAGGAATGGATGAAACTATGTACAAAGAGAGTGTTATGGAAAAGAATTTTTGTCATGGTAAGGAATGGTGTTAAATTACCAACATGTCATTGATGGGATTATTTTGTGTAACATAAATGGTATCTTCACTTTTTGAATGGTCTATACCATAATAATGTGTGTTGTTCCAATCATCATCTTCATTTTGATTAGAAATGTCTAGATTATTGATTGGGATCTTGCCATCAAAACTGTATCCACTATAGGCAAAGCTTATTTTTTTAGATCTTATTGGGAATAAACTATATCCTTTATCAAAACTATAATCATTACACTCTCATGTTAAAAGGATATGAAATCTTTAATTTTGTTAAATGTTGCTCCTATTATTATTAACCATGAACTCTCAAAGACAACATTGTAAGCAAATTGAACTTACAATAACAAGAAAAGTGAGAGAACATTATTTTAAGGCATATGAAACTTTTAATTAGATTGAACCCAAACATTCAATATAATCATGTGTTGTATATAGATGTGTAGATTACTTTCCAAGAGATATAATAAATGATAGCGAACAAAATTTGATTGGTTGATAATCCATGATCTTAACATCTGTGCATTTATTTACATCTATATAAGATGTGATATTGAAAGGATTATGAGATGAGGGAGATATTATAGTTTTTGTATACACATAATATTTTCAAACTTTATCAATTAATGATGCTTTCTATCTTATAGAAACCTGTTTAGTCTCGATTTCTTTGAGTGCATGACTAAAGGGGTGTATCAAGAAAGGGGTGGGTATACTTTTGGTGATTTTAAAAATTATTGTCCCTTATTACCACCTATTACCAATCCAACTAGCTCCTAAAAAAATTCCCCTAAGTTTTATATCCTCTTTTTCACACTCTCCCAATCATTTTCCACCTTCATTAGTCCTTTTCCTAACCTAAAACCCCCTTTTGATAGTTTACATGACTATGTCAGCCATGTTGACCTTGTACTCATATTGGCAAAACTTGTTTAGGGTCTAGGTCAGCTCTTGGCCAGCCTAGTCCATGATCTAGTGAGTTTTTGTCAATAACAATACTAGGTCAACCCTATTGACTATAAATTTTAGAAGGGTTTAGGATTGAATCTACCTATATAAACACATCTATTTCATCATTATTTGAAATTATACAAGAGTTATTATTATTTTATTCTTCTTTACAATCTATTCTTCCATCATTATACTTGAGTCTTAGCTTAGGGTTTCTACTTGAAGAATCTAATCTTGTGGATAAGTCTTGGATGTTTTGGCCTTTCTTAGCGATCCTTAAAAACCATAACAACCTCTTATTAAGCACCTTTATCTAAGGGAGAAATTAAGTCTTGACATGTTCATCTTCTAGGTAAGTATCTCTATCTTTTCTCCTCTCTTTAGTAGATATAAGTAGCATAAGTGATGGATTCTAAATAGTATCATTCCTCCTCTCCATGTATTAGGGTTTTACCTATATATATCTTAATTAGGATTATATTATGCATATTTACTTTCATTTAGTTACTAAACCCCATTTTGTGACACAAGCTTTGGTGAGCACTAGAATAGATTTATTTGTTTTACTTGTTATTAGTTTAGTGAGTATGAAAACATAGGACTTAGCTAGGCTTATTGTGTGGCTATGCTAGACTAGAGGCTTTGGAACCATCCCTAATGATATTATTATGGTAAGATATCCCCTCATTAGGTCTAGTGGATCCATATTAATCATGTTACTGATTATCTCATATATCCCCAATCAGAAGTGTAAGTATGATCTATCTTATCCAAGTTAGGATTGATTTATGAATCTGATGTATTTTTTATTGCATACATTCTAGTAAACCTGACATGAATATAAACCTTGCAAGTTTTCTTTCACACTTTTTTCATTTCTATCATTTTATTATTTTTCTGTGTTTGTGATACTAGGTCGACCAAAATGGTATTTTTTTAATTTATGTTTTTAGGTATAACACAAAGTCACATCAAAATGACTCTATAAATTTATATAGGTCTTTATCAGATATAGGTTACGGGATTGAACAGATTGAAATAGTAATCTTATTTAGTTTTAGATAGTAGACTATGTTGAATAGGTTAACTTAGTCTCTTATTTAGCTCCAAAATAATAAACTAAGTCATGTAGGTTAATTTAGTATCACAATTAGCTTCTAGATAATAAACTAGATCAACTAGGTAAACTCAATAGTTTTAACATGCTTCAACAAATAGGGAAGTTCAAAATAAGGTCAACCTAGTCGACATAATTGGAAGAACTTGAAATCAACATTCGAGACACTTCAAAAAAAATTTCATAGTCCTTAGAATCTTCCAACCCACCAAGGTTCCTTCCTTTCTCTCTCTTTCAATTCAATTCTTTCTTATATTTCTATTTTGTAAAATTTTCAATCTTCAAAATTGCAATCCTATAACAAACTAGGTCCACCTAGTTGACCTAGTTCTATAGTCTATCTTCTATCTAAAAGACTAAATCAACCTAGTCAACTTAGTTCTTAAGGACTCCTAATTATACAGTATATTAGTGAGCTTGTTGACTATTTTTTGTGATGTTTGCATACATTATCATCTAAACCAAATTTGTACCATGCTTAAATTAGGAATTAAAAACTATATGCTAGTAATTAATTCACACTTTCACTTTCAATTATTTTCATGCTTAGAATATCTCACATGATCTAATTAGGTGGTTTTTCAATATATCATTTAGTTTCACTATTTTTCTCTTTTTTGCACACACTACCAAATCACATAATTTCAAAATGCATTTAACATTTTTCTTCCCAAGGCCTACTTACTTGTATTTCATCACCAAAGGGGAAGTCAACTTGTTTTTCTAGACAACAATAAACACATGTTTAATGGTATATATTAGCAAAGCACCTGACACCCTTATCATTGAGGGATAGTGAAGTGAGGGGGTATGCCATAATACCAAGCCAATATCAATGCCAATACACATCCCTTTCAACATAAACATCCTAAAACCATCTATAGATTGCTTTATAATTTCCTACTTTCAACCAACTTCCATATCACACTTAGAATAACACTTTATAATAATCTAAAAATATTTAATATGACCACTTAGATAGCATTTGATTTTTAGTTGACTGCTTGTTCTTTGCTCATTGTATGTTTTATTGTAAAAAAATGCATTAGATAGCATTGGTGCAAGGTGTTGTCTTCTGTGTCAATTGGATCATTCTCATTGATCCCATTTCTTGTGTGTTTTATTTCATTTATTATTTCAAATTACATTGCAAAATATTTTCCTATTTTTAGTATATTGTCATTCTATTCGACATAGTCTCTTAACAAACTATCTTTTTCCCTACCTAGGTACTAAGTCAACTTGGTCAACTATGTATCCCTTTTGACCAGTCAAGTTATAGTACTAAGTGAACCTGGTCAACCTTATATCCTTATCAAACTATGTTTTTCCTAGTTTCCAATACTAGGTTGACCTAGTTGACTCTATACTCTTATTATTGACCTTGATTCCAACTTAGTTTTCTATTTGTATTTCCTTAGCATTATATTCATTTCCTAAAATCATCATGAAGTCCCTTATTAGAATCTTCTTGGACAACCTGAATCCATTTAGATGATATATGGGATATTCATTTCTCCATCTCTGTTTATCCCAAGAGAAATCTCACTCTTGGAGTATGTCTTCCCCTCCATCTATGGGTTGTAACATGGTTCAAATCACATCTCAAGATGAAGTAATTGGATCTTATCCTTTTTATACCTATTAGTATAATTTCCATCTTCAAACCTTTCAACATAATGTAGGAGTGATTGACACAAGTCTATCCAAAAATCTCATGGGTAATCTACCTTCCAACAACCTTATCCCTAATACCAATTCAAGGATCTCTCCTAAAAACACCAACAAACCAGTTGATATGACTCAACTTCTTAAGAAAGTCATATAACAAATAAACATAATGAAAACTTATAACACCTCTCAAATGATGTAATTACAATGTCATTTGATCAATATGGCTAATAGACCTCCAGCTCTTAATCCTCAATCCAATCTAAATTTTAATCCTCCATGTCGTAGAGATGCCTCATGAAATGTTATTCCTCAACCTATTATAAATTAAAAAATTCTTAAAAATATCCAAAATGATCCTTTATCTCCTTTAATCATGTCCATTGATATTGTTAATATATTTCCATCTATAAAGTATGATGGGACTAAAGACCCTACATCCTTTCTCAAAGCCTTTGGCAATCTTTACAAAGAGTGGATCAAAACTAATACTTTCACCACAACTAAAATTCTAGTTAAAAACTTCATTGGTGATGTATTGGAATGGTTCAACCAACTTCCCAAACATTCCATTTGTAAACTTGAGGATTTAGTCAATCCTTTAGTGAATGATTTTCAACATAATCATCTTCCCAAAAATTGTCTTAGCCATTTAATCAATGCTAAGCAATCTCCCACCGAATCAGCTCATGATTTTATCAAATGATGGAAATCTCTAGCCCAAAAAAATAACCATAACATGACTAATGACAACTTGTTTAAACTCTTTATAAATACTTTAAATATTTTAATTCAATATAAGGTTCAAACTTTTTCTCCCCAAACACTTAATGATGTTATTGACTAAGGTAAATATCAAGACTTCCTCATGAAGCAATTCAAACCTAATACCAAATTCCTTAAAGGATATTTTAAAATTCTTACCAATTCCATCACCTATAATACTCTTTAAAATAAACCATGATTTTCCAAAGCTAACACTCCCCCATATTCTCATATATCACTCACTATGTAGAAAATGAAATAATTTTTACCACCCTCTAAACCCTTTACTTATCCTAATAATCCTCTTAGATGGTATGAACCTAACCAATTTTGTTGGTTTCATGCTGACATTGGTCACTCCCATGAAACATGTTGAGGGCTCACTAAATTTTTTATCTCCTACATGCTTGGTGTTTCCTTCAATAATAAATCCGTGATCAACCTTCATCGTCATGAGTACAACACCACTTTTCAAAAATGAAAAACTTCTAAAGCTTCTTCTAATAACCAAATAATTTTTTCCATAAATAATAATCAATAAACTACCAAGGATGTTTGTGCTATTGATGCTTAATATGACCAATATTACAACAATTATCAATATGTTAACAAAACTAAGGTCAATTATCATTGTAAACTAGCTCATAAAGATCCTATCACTAAGCCTAAGAAACCATATTTGGAAAAACAACTTCTCAAAGATACTACAACCATTAAATTAGATTCAAAATCCCATAAGGAACCACCTCCTTCTTCCAAACCCAAAATAAATTCTATTCCTTCAAAATATGCCCTACCTTCCAAAAATTACAATGGATCTTCTTCTAAATCCCATTGGAAATTTCTTGAAGAACTTAACTCCATGCCTTGAAATATTCCACTTATAGAGTTATTTCATACTTCCTCTTATCATCATAAGTTCATTATGTAACAATTACAAAAAAATGAAGATACATCTTCTCTACATGAAGAACCACCCTTTATTGAGCATCAACCTACTAATGTACAAACCATTGAAACTATTTGTCTTTATTCTAAACCTTTTAATGAATTTATTAAAGAGGACATGATTAATGATGAGATCCTTTTTTCATTGATGATCCACCACTATTCATTAAAATAGGAATTAATACTACCCTTATCCATAAGTTTTTTAGTTGACAAAGGATCTAGTATTAATGTGACATCTTTGTGGCTCATCCAAAAACTTGTCTATGATAAGGATCATCTCAAGCAAACCTGCCTTACCTATCATGGATTTGATAAAACTAATCAAAAGCCACTAGGTTGTATTTGGCTTCCCTTAACAATCAATCCTAAGATAGTACTAACTAAACTTATGTTCCTTGATTTTCCTCTATCTTATAACATACTCCTTGGTTATCCTTGAACTCATAAAATGACATCCATCACTTCTTCCAATAGCCAATGCATCAAATTCTTACATAATGATAAACAATATAAGCATGAAGTTAATCCCAACCCTTAGAGTATCTAACTTCATAATCCAAAATCTCAATATCACATCCATACCATTCCGACAATCAATAGTGATCCTTTACTTGAGTTCATCAACATCAATCCATACTTATAGGTAACTCTTGATGATTCTGATGATGATTAACCTAATGACTTGTAACATACTTGTAACACTACTAAATTACCTCTTTGTATCTTGAAGTGACTTCCTCCTTCTTTATTACCTCATGATCACACTATTCCTCTCATTGATGAGATCACTAATTTCCCCCTCCATGTAATGCTCAAGAACCTTCTTTATCAAAATATGCCTTCACATGTAATGATAATGGATTTGCCAAATTATTCTAAGACCCTCCCATCATGTTTCCACATAAGTTCAGTAACATTAGAATTTTACCTTGTGAAACTCCCCCTGAATATCAAGCATGTACCATTTCTACAACCTATGATGATAACTACATCATGGCCCAGGCCCAATCTCAAGACTTGGATGTTCAACATTATCAAAAAAAATTATCTCAAATGCATGCTTTCAACTAGGATGTTCACACCATTTCCATGGATTCTAAATTAGTTCCCAATGGTCATGTACCTCCTATTAATTCTCCACTTATTAATACTCCTTGGGTGGTAGACCAACTCTTACCTTTAAAACTTCTAGAGATTCTATCATCTTCTCTACCACCTACAAATCACATAATTACATCTGATTCTTCCCCCATCAAAGACACTAATGATATACCAATCCCTTCTGATCCATCTACTTCTCCTACTCTTGAGATTACATTAGATGGCAAATCCATAAATGTCTATTAGATACATTCTGAATATGGTCACCATGGTAATAAAATTCTTGATCTTAAAGTATATGTTGAGTATTATGGCCCTCTTCTCACATTTCCTATTGATGAATATATTCTTGAATTACTTCATGCCCAAGAACCTCAACTTCCTCGATAACATCACAAACTTGGGAATTTCAAAAATAAATCCCCTTGTTTCAATGACATCATCTATAACATTAACCTTAAAGATAATCCAATTTCTTATTTACTTAATTCACCATACCACTTCCAAGATGGAAAAGCTATTTTTATCGAAGAAACTACATGTATTGAGTATGGTAATCCATCATACTCTCAACCTATTACCATCTCTCACAAAATTTCACCTTTTGAACATGATAACTTTAGCTTATTTTTTGATAAATATCATGAGATATTTTATTTTTCCTATGAGGACATGCTTGGTATTAACCCTAGCATTTTGGTGCACAATATCATCACTTAGCTTGATGTTAAACCTATGTGTCAAAAGTAATAGAAATTTCCACTTGAAGTTTCCACCTTATGTCACAAATAAATTATCAAACTTTTTGATGATAAATTTATCAAACTAGTGCATTATTCTAAATGAGTTTCTAATATAGTTCCTATTTTGAAAAAGGTCACCATGGTCATTTGCATTTGTATTAATTTCCATAATCTTAATCTTGCTTGTACCAATGACAATTTCCCTATACTTTCAATAGATGCCATTATCAATTCCATAGATGGTTATGTAAAGTTATCTCTTATGGATGGCTTCTCGGGTTATAACCAAATTCACATTTCCCTTGAAGATCATCATAAACCCACTTTTACCATGGAATGGGGCACGTATTTCTATGTTAAAATTCCCTTCAGATTCAAATATGCTAGATTTACTTATCAATGAGAAATGACTCATATATTTCATGATCTTATTCAAAAAATTGTAGAAACCTATGTGGATAACCTCATTACTAAGTCTAAATGTCATAAGACTCATCTTTCTAATCTTTCCATCATCTTCGACCATATTCTTAAATACAAAGTTAGACTAAATCCTTAAAAATGTGTATTCATGATCATATCTAGAAAACTGGTAGGATTCTTAGTCTCTCTATGACATCAATGTTGACCCTACTAATATTAATGATATCATCAACATGCCCATCCCTTGATCCATTCTAGACATTTCTTCTTATCTCAATAAACTTGGGGAAATCAGAAGATTTATCCTCAAAATGGATTACCGTATCCACTCCATCAATTCTCTTCTTAAGAAATATAATGATTTAGAATTGATGGATCCTTGTCAAAAATCATTCGATAATATTAAAAAATCATTCTTTAACCACCTATGCTTCATCCTCCTTCAAATGATCAACCTTTGATCCTATATAACTCATCCACACCCATATAAATTGGGGCAATGCTTTCCCAACAAGATGATATAAGAAGAGATTACGCCATCTACTACATCAGTCATGGCCTCATTGATTATGAGAAACATTACACAAAAGTCAAATTTGATTACCTTGCCTTATATTTTATAGTTGAAAATCTTAAACATTATATGCTTTATCAGAACACTTACATTATCATTCATTATAATCCCCTTTGTTACTTCTTCTCCAAAGCCTTTCTTCTTATAGATAGAATTGGCAAATGGATGGTCCTTCTCATGGAATTTGATCTCTGAATTATTATTCAAAAAGTTATCAAAGGAAAAATCATTGTTGATTAACTAGTTGATGTTCCTATGCCTACTATTGATCACCTTCAAGATAGTCTTCCCAATGACAATATTATATATATTGAAGGTCTAAATCAAGCCATATCCATTAAAATACTAATTCCATAACTTCACTTATAATCTTGAATCAAGTAATCTTGATGGCTTCATTATCCCCCTCGATACTACTACACCAAAAGTAGTTACTAAGGAACCTCCTATAATAAATGTTGATTTACATGAGGATACTTGGACCCTTCACTTTGATGGTGTTAAATACCTTCAAGTAGTTGAGGTAAGTTATATTATTACAAGTCCTCTTGTAAAAATCATCCTTTTAGATTTTTCTTAACATTTGATGTCACTAACAACATGGTAGAGTACGAAGCTTTAATTTTAGGCATTAAAGCCACCCTCGATTTAGATATCTAATATCTACATGCTTTAGGTGATTCCTAACTAATTTTCCACAAATTAAATGGTGATTACTAATGAAAAATATAGAATCTCATTTCTTATCATTAAATTGGAACTAATCTTACCAAATATTTCATTTGTTTTACCATCAAGCCTTTCCCTCAAGAGCATAATTCTATTACTAATTCCCTTGCTTCTTTAGCATCTCTTTTTCATCTGCACCAAGTTTTTACTAATCCCACTTTTCTTATCCAAATAATAAAATATCTATCTTCTATTCACCACATGATTCACTAATCTACCACATTGAGTCCATCACCATTAGATAAATCCCATGTTACAAATACATCATTCAATTTTTGGAACACCAAACTTCTCCTCCCAACGTAGATTCCCACAAAAAGATTCACATTCAAAAATAAGCCTTTAAGTATGTATTTTGATATAACATCATATATTACCATAATTATAAGGTACCTTAATCCACTATGTTATGAAATATGAGGTTCCTCCTCTTCTAATAGGGGAATTTGTGGTGGCCACTATAGTAGACATGCTATAGCCTGCAAATGCCTATGTATGGGATACTTTTTTCCCACTCTTGAAAAGGATGCCACAAAATTTGTTAAAAAATATACTCCTTGAAAAATTCATGATTATTTAATTCATTTACCTCTAGTCGATATTCAAACTATAAAATCTTCTTTGCCATTCTCTATGTGGGGATTGGATCTCATAAGCAAATTACTTCAATCTTAAGATAAGCATGTCTCTATAATCATAGCCATAGAATATTTCAATAAGTGGGTTGAGGCCATGCCCCTTATTAATGTAATCAGTACCACCATCTCCAAATTTATCCTTAATCAAATCATTTATCACTTTGGTGTCCCTCATACTATTATTTCAGATAATGGTGGTAATTTTAAAAGCAAAGATGTCAAACAACTCTTTTCTAAATTTAAAATCAATCATAAATTTTTCACACCCTATCATCTAAAATGTAATGTCCAATCTGAGGCCAAAAATAAAATTCTTAATAAAATTTTCCAAAAGACATTTCATGAAACTCACATGGATTGGCACCTTCATCTCTATCCTACTCTCTAGGCCTATTGCACTAACATATATACTACCATTGGGGCAACACTATTTTCTCTAGCCTATGGTTTTAAATCAGTCCTTCCACTATAAGTTGAGCTTCCCTCTCTCTGTATATCTCTTCATGGTATCATACTCAATGAAGAATTATGTGAAGCTCAACTGCATGCTCTTGATCTTCTCATTGAGCATCATCTCTCTACTTTACAACACAATCACCAATACAAGGCCTATATTTCCAAACAACATAGTAAATGTGTTAAAGTTTTCACATCTAATGTTGGTGATCTTATCTTTAAATCAGACTAAATTCATGACAAATAAGATAAATATGCCAAAAAATGGTGGGGCCATTATTTATTTAAATACATTCTTAGTCTAATTACCTATCACCTTTAAATAAATGAAGGTCATATTTTCAAAGAGCTCACCAACATATAATTACTTAAGAAGTATTTTCCCTAATTACTCCCTTATTTTCATGCTTTATATATGTTATATATCTAACACTTTTTGGCATGATACTTTCATAGATCTCACCGTTGGTAGCAGTTCTCTCTTTTCACAAACCTTAGTCCTTCCTTTTGGTATTTTGGTTTCCCTTTTATTCATGAGTTGCATTGTAAAAATATGGATAGACCTAGTCTTACTCATGATGTAATTTTATCCTCTTTATTTTCATACTTTTTACAAACTTTTTAACACCCCTTGGGTTTCTCACTTGTGATTTAAAGTGTAAGACCATGGATAGGACCTGGCCTTCCTCAAAAATACCATATTCTCTTATCACATTTATTTTTCACATGATTTATACACCCCATTGGTTTCTCTTTTATGATTTTTTGTGTAATACCATTGAAAAGACCTGGCCTTCCTCATAAAAACCATCATCTTATCATTCCTTTTCTAGAATGTGTTTTAAAAATGATTATGAGTTCTTGATCTTTGTTTTGAGCTTTAGTTTTTTATTTTTTTAGATAAAATTTTCACAAAAATCTATGTTATCATGTTTTCCTACATTTCCCTCATTCTTATGATAAGGAATGACACTTTTCTATCATTTTATCTCTTTTTCTCCCTTTGTCACATTTTTTTATTTAAATTAATTCAAATTATTTCATGTTTCATTTCTCTTGATTTCCTTTCCTTTCACTCTAAATTGGATAAAACAAGGTTAAAATCAAGATATAACTTTTATTTTACCTAAATTTATGAGACTCTTAGACACCATGCTCTCTGAGCTCTCTCTCTTAGCAACCAAGTCCAAAGTATGCAAATGAAAGCTAGTTTTATCACCCATGATTGGTTTTCCAAATTTGTATAGAGGAGGAATATAAAAAGCCATAAATAAAGTTAAAATACAAATCATTTGAAATAAAATTAAGTTATATATAAAAATTAACATATAAATCTTAAAAGTTAATATCACACCAAAAGATGTGATCACAAGCACATATCCTATCTCCAATCAAATCTCAAACTCCATAGTTGACATCATAATAGAGCTAAGTTCCATTAGGGCATGGTAGGCTAGTAGATTTGAATATGAGAATTCAATAAACTCTATGGCAATACCTATTGTTTCATACAAGTACCCAATCTTCGTAGTAGACTAATAACTCTCTAAGGGGTCTTGAGGAACAGAGAACACATTATAGAAAGGTAGGTCCATTTTAATTTTCATGCATATAACCTTCATGGGATGACATACATCATTTTTTTACCTAATACTTGTGTGGATAAGTTAATTTCTTCAAATTCCTTAAGGTCGATAGTCCTCTTGTTTTGACAAACCTAATTTGTGTGTCTTAACTTTGATAAAGAATTCCTCTACCTCATTTTTTTTCCATTCTCCCCTCCACCACTTTCATTTCCCCCTTAATAGGAATGCTTGATTCTAAACATATTTTCCCTCTTCTAGAATTCCTTCTTATTCATATCTTTAAAACATGCTAGCACTACTTTTTTTCAATTTTATCTATCCTTGAAATTAAAACAATATGTTTGAACAACTATGGATTACTTTCTTTGCACCATTTATCCTTATTGTACTACCCCTTTTTGTGGACACCTAAGTCCATTTCTAATTTCATGTACTTTTTCCATTATTGAGTGAGGTTGGCTTATTACTTCTCACTCACCAATGTTGTTTTCACTTTTATGCACCTTTTTCCATTCATGATTGAGTAAGGATTATTATTGCTTATTCATCAATATTATTTTACCATTTTTTCTTGCCCATATTTGTTTAAGTAAGGATTATTACTGATTTCACATTGATGTTTTATTACCATCCTTTTAACATGTATCCTTGGTTTGAATTAGTGAGTTTGCCTTTCTTACTTAAGGTTTACTTTTTTGAGTTTTTCAGTCTTTAGTAGCCTTGGATTTTTGATTACCTAATTTACTCTAAATTTTGACTTATTCATCTAACATAAAACTTGTCACCCCATCTTTCCAAATTTATAAGTATTTCCCATCGACATAAGCACCAATTATCTTAACTTTCATGTATTTTTTCTCTTTAGTTTTGTATTCTTAGGTTTTTTGAAAGCAATCTCTATACCCTCAATAATCAAAACTATAAACACAACAAACAACCATCCAGTGATAAAGATAAGTCAACGTATGTATCTCATTTACTTTTTAGTTATTTTCCATTCAGTCATTTACTTTCAATTATTTTTTCTTTAAAATACTATAACTTTTTTTTGCCTCAACATTATGTGTTATTATGTTCTTTCTTGAAGCACCATCCCCTATTTCACTTGAGTGACATGTGATGAGATTTGATTAGGACATATGTATAAACATAATATTTTTAAACTTTCTCAATTACTAATTCTTTGTATCTTATAAGAACCCATTGAATCTCAAACTCTTTGAGTGCACGCCCTAAAGGGTGTACTAGGAAAGGGGTGTATAGACCATTAGTGTTTTGTAGTATTGTCGTCCCTTATTGACACTTATTACCAATCTAACCAACTCCTAAAAACATTCCCATAAGCTTTATCTCTCTTTTTCACACTTGTCCAATAATTTTCCATATTCATTATCCCTTTTCCTAACCTAAAACCCCTTTTTGATAGTTTACACGACTATGTTGATTGTAGCAACCTTGTACTCTTATTGGCAAAACTTGTTTAGAGTTTAGGTCATCTCTTGGCTGACCTAGACTGTGACCTAATGAGTTTTTGTCAATAATTATACTAGGTCAATTGGGTCAACCCTATTGACCAAAATTTTTGGAAGGGTTTAGGTTTAAATCCACCAAAATAAACATATTCATTTTACCATTATTTTATAGTAGACAAGAGTTATTATTCATTTGTGCTTCTTTACAATCTTTTCTTCCACCATTCTACTTGAGGAGTCTTATCATAGAATTTCTACTTGGAGAAGAATCTAGTCTTATGGAAAAGTCTTGGATTCTTTGGCATTTCATAGTGATCCTTACAAACAAAAAAAACCTAAGATTGTGAATCACCTTTGGCTAAGGGAAAGATTGAGTCTCGATAGGTTCATCTTCTAGGTAAGTATCTCTAACTTTGTTCCTCTATTTAGTAGATAGAAGTAACATAAGTGATGGATTTTAAATAATATTACTCTTCCTCTTAATGCATTAGGGTTTTACCTATACACATATTAATTAGGATTCTCTTATGCATGTTTACTTTCATATGTTTACTAACCCCCACTTTGTACCACAAGCTTTAGTGCGCACTAGATTAGATTTCTTTGCTTTACTTATCATTTTAGTGAATATGAAAACATAGGACTTAGTTAGGGTTATTATGTAGTTTTACTATATTGGAGGCTTTGGAACCCTCCCTAGTGATATTATTATGGTAAGAGATCCCATCATTAGGTTTAAAAGATCTATATTGGTCATGTTCCCAATTATCTACTGTGTCCCCAATCAAAATTGTAAGCATGATCTATCTTCTCTGAGATATGATTGATTTGTAGATTTGATGTATTTTTGATTGCATACAGTTACCCCATTTACATTGACATTTGAAGATGTATCTTTTGTATGCATTTATTTATTTTGGGACTCTATTATTAGAGACACTTTTTTGATAATGGTTATTTGCTTAGCCTAATTATAAATGTGTAACTTAATTTTTTGCTCTTTTTGCAACATTATCTTTTCATCTATATATTTTTCCTTGATAAATTATATATGTGAATGATTTGAATTAGTATGTTCCATAAATACCATAAAATTCTAACCAAAATTATCAACTACTTGATGTAATATTTCTTACTTTGATTTTCCTTTGTGAACTTTTTATTGTTCTAAGTTATGCTTTAGTAATCACTTTTGTATTGTTTTTAAATTTGACCCTTTTTTTAATATACTCATGTATCACTATTTATTACTTAAATGATTTATATTATATAGGGTCCTCATTATAAATTATCTATTGTATATGGTTTTTTAATTCCAAACATGAATGTATGTGATGACCATGTATTATATGATATGCAAAATAATATTTAGATCTCCTCACTAGATGTATAAGAGGTACGTTGATCAACTTAGCTTTAATTATTTACCTTAAAATATTAGTTGAAATTTTATTTTATGTTTGAGTACTTTTTGAATCACTAGTTGTAGATGTAATTTTTTGTGATTTTTTCTTTTGATATGTAGCATTGCTTACCACAAATTGACTAGGTGAAGATGCATATACATGATTGACACTAGTGTGCCCTAGAGGCTTTTATCTTGTAATCTATTTTTCTAATAATCTAATATTTTAATGTAGTAGCTGATTCTAATTCTATAATTTTGAAATTTTTTTTATCACACTGATAATTTCATCCCTTAGAGCCTTACAAGTGTAAACCCTAGATGCTTCCAATTGAGCATGCAAACACACATCCTAAATGGGAGATATGGGGACGGAAGGGTTTGAAGAATGGATAGGTTGAGTATAGACATTTAAAAAAATATTATAGTATATCCCACCTCTTTTTGGAGTGATAAAAGGGACTTGGTTAGATTGAAAGTAGTTATCACCCTCTTGGAGATGAGGATGAAAAGAATCTTTTTTATCCATAAAATTTGGCAATGCAACTTGAAAGAGGGATGCTAGGATAAAACATATCAAGTATAATAACCATAACATAACCACTAAAAATATGAAAAAAGGATAAAAACCCTACTATAATCTAGGGATAATTTTTGAGTAATATTTTAAGTCAGGGTCACCAAATGATTTAACTTTTAAGGGTTATAGAGCTTAAGCCCTAGGTTGTTGAAGGGTATAAGTATAATAATTTAGGGTATAAAATATGAAATTATTATAGCCAATAATTTGTGTAAGAATTGAACTAATATAATATTTATAATAACTGAAATAAATGACATAAATAAGTATTTATGTGGAAACTAACTAAGATGAAGGATATGAAAGTTGAAAACTAGTACAAGAGTTGGTTGAGTGTCACAAATAGGATCTAGGTGTCAAAAACCCTTTTAGGAAATAGTGATATACCTTGAATAGTAGCGCTATGGAATTAGTGTCTAATTTTGGTGCTAATTTCCTCTATTAAAGTATTGATTTATACTTTTAGGAGCAATTATGTCTAACTTTGCTAAGCCTGTTTATACATGAACAAACCTTGTTTTACTATTTATGACTTATTTTGATTGATTTTATATGCAAACCATATACCTCCATGTGGTTAGGTTATTTTATTGTCATAAGAATAAAAAGTGTGATGTTAATTAGGTAGGATATACATCCTCAGCACCTTGTTATGATGAGATTTGCCTACATACCAATACTCTGAGGAGGGATCAATCTTGATGTTGTTCCCCACACCTAAGTGCTAGTGTAAGTACAAGTGAATCTAGTATGAATGTTGGTTTTAGTGCTTTTAGTGAGGATTGAGACTATAAATTTATGTATTTTGAGCTTAAGATGATTGTTGATGACTATATACATAAGTAGGGTAGAAAATGGATTAATAACCTTGATCACGCATAACTTGTTCTAAGCTTGTTTGTGTATATTTGCATATGATTTCCATCTAGTGAATAAAGGGCTAAAATTCATGTATATATACTAATCTAGTGATTATGCATGTTTTTAAATAGGTCTAGGCAAAACCTAATTGTCTTTAGGATTGAAAAGATATCCATTATGGATAAAAAGAGGGAAAAGGATAATAACACCAAACTAAGACACTAACGTGGGGTCCTAGTGTCTAAATTATGGTGTTAATGTCTAGGTGAAATAACCTGAGGTATTAGGGGCTTGGATTCCTAAGAGAGGGTATGAGATTAATTTTAAGATATTTAAGGATGCGTGTAGACCTCATAAAGGGGTTAAGCTAGGGATGAGTGGTCTCAAGTAACACTCAATGCACTCAAGTGAAATTTTAGATGACTACAAATTAGATCATGATCCTATAATAATCATCAAATTATAGAATTTGACATTTAGGGTCCTCATATGCTTACATTAGATCTGAATAGTTGCATCAATGCTAATATCTAATTTAGATGTTGGTATCTAGTAGAAAGTATCAATTTTATATTGATGTAACCACAGAAAATTCTAGGTTTTTATTCACCTTTATTCTGGTGTGTTCAAATCTTGTGCACATGCAATCACTCTTTATTAAATCATCAAACCCTAGCCTTTTCACCTTTGGAGTGATTATGGGAAAATGGATTAGTGGGAACATGGTATTGAGCTTCCCCAATGATCCCTTTATCAATGGGTGATACCTACATACAAAATACTCTGAATAGGGACTCATTCTTATGTATTAATCATGTACATGTTGGCTTGTGTGTATCAAGATGAAATAAGTGATAATCAAGTACATAAAGTGATTTAGCTTTTAAATTTGCAATTATGGTTCATGGAATTCTCCTTTAGTATTTTAGACATATAGATGGTTTTTCCCTATGTCTAAAATTAAAATAGGAGAAAATAGGGAAGATTTTCTCACTTAAATGCTTGATTGGGTACACTTGGTAAATTTCCTTGTGTGTTTATTATGTTTACACTAGGTGAGGAATGAATGAGGGTTGATATTATATATATACCAATTTTTTTGGAAATATATCACATTAAAGAGATTAGGTTGACCATAGGTATACATTTCATTTACAAATTCAATGACTTAAAATAATTGGACACTTAGTTTGTCACAAAAAAATAGAATTTGCATAGGGGTTTAGTTGGTATGCAAGTGTCTAAGAAGCTAATAATTAGGTATAGTTCCAAAACCTGTATAAGATGATAATAAGTAGGTTTATATATATTTGAGTAGTACAAAAACCCTAGTCATCATAATAATAGATGGCCAAAATAATAAATAAATAATAGTTATAAGAGATAATAGATGTGAGTCTTTCAATAGTATTAAGGTATTAAGAACTAAAGGGTAAAACCATGATAATTACTTTTCATGTATACAAGTTTGAGGAGTTATATAATTCAAATTTAGTGTACAATATGTGGAGTTGTATCATCATTAAATGAGTGGTAACTATTTGACCTAGTGAATTTGTTGATCAGAGCCAAAGTAATGAAGATATGTCTCTGAATATCTATTTGACAATCTATTTATGGATGGTAGGCACAACTAATTTTAATTTGGGTCTCATATAAGTTGAAAATTTATTTCTAGAAGTGACTAGCAAAAGTGAAATCATGGTTGTAAATAATTGAAGCAAGTATACCATTGAGATGGAAGATCTAATCAATAAATATTTAGGAAATAGTAGAGGTCGTAAAAAGATGAACAAGGTCACAAAAATGGGCATAATTTGAGAGGTGATCTACCACCTCTATAATTACTTATTTTCCTCTTAAATTTGGTAGTAATTCAATGAAGTCTATGGAAATATTAGCCATACTCATATGAGAATAGTAAAGGGATACATGTATATGGTCAATAATATTTTCTCTTTGTTGTGATCACAAGTCTCACATTCTAACAAAAACTATTTGATTCCATGTTTAATACGCTACAATTTTTTTTGAAGACCTTTTTATATATTTAAAAAAATAACTTGAGTGGATAGTTGATGAGGAAGCATGCATTTCCATCATAATTGACTCTTAGTTCCAATTCAAGCATCAGTACCATGTCATGTAATTAAAAATTCAATGTATATATTTTAAATAATCAATAATATTTATAACATTGATTTCTCAATATTCAACACTAAATAGGTATTTATTCATTTATGTGTGCCACCAAGGCACTACCCATTTAATTCAACATTAGTCATAGTGCATTTTGTTGAATTACAACAAGATTAGGTTGAGGAAATGAGATAAGTCCATGACTACACCAAACACATTACACATATTAACTCTAGGGTTAAATTTTACATTAAAAATCATCATAAGGAATGTTATTCAAAAGTCTGATTAATGAACCAAACATTCATTACATAGATTGAGGTGAATTATGGTTTAAATCCCCTAACTACCTCAATCCATGTAAGAGGTATTAAGCTCCTTAGGGTCCTCCTAAATATTTGATTTACCATAATAGAATCCTCTAAGGCCAATTAAATATGTAAATAACCTTATTTCATGAGATATTCAATTACAATAGATATTTTAATGTCTTACATTAGATAATTTATACCACTACACCAAGTTTTGATTTAATCATACGGTTAACTTTAATAATTTATTCATGAGAAAGAAATAACTAATGAAATTTATACATCTTTCAATGGAAAATATTAATTATATTCAACTTTAATAATTTAGAAGACTAATATTACTTAGTTTAAATATTTTGTAGATTGTTAGGAAAAAAAACATCAATAGCATATGAAATCAATGGAATTGTATCACTCAATTTAGAACCACTTTAATTTATTAAAGAGATTCATTACATTTTAAGTAAATTATGAAAATTTAATTCCAAAAATATAACACGTATTTAAAATAAATATAAACTACTACATATAGTACCAAGAGTAGTGTTAATTTATACATAATAATACTATAAGAAGTGACTTCAATAATAATGATTAAGATGATTGTAAACACTTGAATTTTGTCAAGAAAGTGAAAGTATTATGTATTTTATGAATTATTTATGTTGTGGCTCCTAATGCCAAAGTTAATACTTCATTTTCACACATTTTTTAGTCCCATGTCTTCTCATTTTCATCATTCACATTGATTTTCTCAATGTATTATTATCCTATTCCAACCCTCATCTGAGTCACAGGGATACTTGGTCTTTATTTTCTCTTTTAACTTACTATCTTATTGATTTTAAATAGGACCAATCTATTTGGACTATCATGCTCTATGGGGTTATCCAAATTGATCAGTGTTGTCCCAACATATATTTTAAAACCTTTTTTCAACACATCATTTGGGTCTCTTTTCATTACCATTGTATTCCTTTTGAGTTGGTTTGGTGTGTTGGTTATTTTTTAAATTTTGATTTAGGATTTTTATATTTAAAGGGTCCTAAGAGGAATTTTACATATATCACTTATTTATTTATATAACCCTAAATTTAGAATATATGTGGGGTTAACATTAATAATATATAAATAAGTCAAGCACAAGGGTGATAAACTAATCTATATAAGATAATTTAATAAAAAACTTAAATAAATATTATTTTGAATTTATTCAACTAAGATTGTTTAAAATAGTAAAGTAAAACTAGTAAAAGATATTAAAATAAATAAGAAATAATGGTACCTAGCTAATCTATTATGTATATGTAGATCTAGACTAAAAACATGTGTAAATTAGTAGGATCAGTATTCTAGATTAGTCATTAAATTCTAGAAATTGTACTTATATGACTGTAAACACTCCCATCAATTCTAGAATTTATCATCAACATTAGTGTATGATTATGACGTAGGTGTCTAGTATAAAATAATGACTAGATCTGGATGTGACCAAATTCATTATTCTAAATTTTTTGTCACTATTTTGCTAATGTGTTCATATTTGGGATACAATTTTTCACTTTTCATTTATTTATCAAACCCTAGCTCTTAACCCTTAGAATGAGTTTGTTTAAAAATGAGTTAGTAGGATCATGGTTTCAAGTTTCCCCAAAGACTCCTCTATCAATGAACACTACCTACATAGCCAATACTCCAAGGAAGGCCTTAGACTTATGTATTTATCCTCTATGTGTGGTAAAGTGTGTGCACACGGGTGAAATGTACTATATGAAAATATGTGTAGTGATCTATATTGTAATTTTACAAATATTACTCATGGGCTTCTTTTTGAATGATTTAGACTGTAATATGACTTCTCTTATGCTTGGTATGAAAATAGGTATGAATAAGTCATACTATCTTGGATTTTTAATTTATTGATTTAGATTTATTAGGTGTTTTCATGGTATTTTCTAGATGAGGAATGAGGAGGCTCATACTTGTATTTATACCACACCTTTTAAACATATTCAGGGTAGGGTTGAATAAGATAGTTAGAATTACCTATATGTTTTGAATCATTTGTAATTTATGTGACTTAGAAACTAGACACTAGATAAGGATCTAAACACTACCATCGACAATAGTGTCCCTCTTTGGCTAGTAGTGACTAGAAGGCTAGAAAAAATGTATGGATCTAAAACTAAAAATGAAGGATTTTTATCAAGTTTTAAGATTTATGTGTAATACAAGAGACCTAGGTCACTATTATGATATAGATCAAATTAAAAGATAAGCATTTAAGCATAATGAGATGGTGAATGTGAGCCTTTTGGTAGTAGGGAGGTTTACAAATAAAGGGTAGAGCCCTAATTTATACTTGTCAAATGTACAAGACTGATATGCTATAAGTATTCAATTTTAGTATCTACATTCCCCCCAATCTAGTAATGCATAATGATGAAATTACTAGGTTAAAGGAAATAGATGTGTACTTGGGTGTGTATAACACACCTTGCCTTTGATTGAGTCCACTTTGAGTGATTTTATGGTGTATAACCTATAACCAAGAGCATGTTATAATATAAATTAGTACATATAATCTAAAATTTGAAATAATTGAAATGCTTGAAAAGAAAAAGAGTAAGGAAGGAGTACACCTTAATGTTTTGGCGTGGTAAATATGATTCTTTAAGAAGAATTGAACTTGTAAAAGTTTCATACCTAAAACTTGGAGATTTGAAGATGAATATTGGAAGGTATTATGCCCCATATCTGATATAAGGATTAACTATGACATGGTCATTGAGATCATTATATCTCAGTCACACAACTCAAGTGTGAATATATATAATATGGTGAGGGTGAGTGATTTAATCAAATCATAATATAAATTTGGTGATGTTAGAATATTTATATAAATTAGGTGAGGTTGAATGACATAATCACTTTAACTTATAAAATAAATCCACTATTGTAGTAGAAAAAGCTTGATAATAGTACATCTTAGTATAATTAGTGCATCCTAGTAAATAATATAATTGGTAAGTTTTACAATTTTTGGTGAAATATCATGGAATATGAACCTATAATATTTTTGATTTCAAGTATAAATTTCATAAATCTAAATTTTTTTTGTTTGAAATCTATGAAAAAATTCATTTAATGTATAGGAATTTGACCCAAGTGTATTTATGAATCATGAAAATGAGTTGGATATTTTTGAAAGTGTGGAGGTCATGTCTTTGTTATATGCCCCCATTAAAGTCTATATATACTAAGTAGGTGTATATTTTTTTAGGTTATGCCTTCATGACATAACCCCATTAAAATATAGAAATTGTGGATAATGTATAACTATGGAGGTCATGTTTTTATGACATGCCTCCACTAAAATCTGGGAAATGTGAAAACATGGAGGTCATTTTTATATGACATGCCTCTACTACTATGTCCCCTAATTTGAGGTGAGGGATATATAATATATAAGGTACCTTACTAAAAAGGATAAGGTAGTTTATAATCTATGTATGAATCATGTAGCATATAGGGATAACATGCTGAAGTAGATGTATAATTTTAATCTCATAGTGCGTGATCATACCAGGTCTTAATATTCATGATATAGATAATAGAAATGTTTAAATAGTAATTATACAAGCTCAAAAAACAATCAAACACATACACAAAAGTAGTCAATGTAAATGAAAATGAATGGTTGAAATATACTTCTTATAAGGGACATGTTCAAATGTTACAAAATCAAATGGGATGACATATTTAAATGTCCAATCACCATGGAGTGACATATTCAAATGTATAAGAACATAAAATGACATATTCAAATGTCCAATCAACATATAATGGTACAGGGTCCAATAGGAAAGGAACATATTCAAATGTTCTATAATACATACAATATCAAGAAATGTAATACACTCAAGGAAGTGAAAAATAGATTAAGCATAAGAAACCAACATAAGCATATTATACTAGTCCTTGCATATATGTGTTAAAAAAACATTATGTAGTATAATATATCAATTACACTGTGAAATATATGATCATGGCTATAGACGTGTGTAGCACTAGTAAATAATATCAAACATAATAATGTAAAAATATGATCAAATAATCAAATTCCCCCAATGTACTATATGTCATAAGTAGAGGAGAGGTACAACATTTAGAAATGAATAAATCATATATCTGGGTATCCTATATTATACTCAAATGTGTGTGAAACATATGTATAAATAGTAATGAAATGATATGCTATCTATTAACATAAATCAAATAACATAGATTCCAAGGAGCTAATACAATATGGGAATGTTGAATATTTTATATTTTTGAAATATTTGAGTGTTTTGTATTTTTTTAATACTTTATTTTTTAGTATTTTTGGAATAGTTGAAAAGAAAATGTTATTTTATAATCCCATATAATGGATGCTCATAGGTAGCTCCAAGCTCATAATATGGTATATAAAATTTCTAGTACTACCAAGTATCATACATATGTGTCATATCTAGATTTGTATAATATTTGGTATCCTATGTATGTATAATAGGACTCTAGGTCATCAAGAAACAATATATGGAGTAGGGGTTTGTGTAAACCATCATTGAGAACTTTATGGTTTCTTTGGAATAGTTGTAATTGAAACATGTTTAGTTGTAATAGGTAAATGATTATGTTCTGTATGCATATATGAATATTATGTGAAATCCATTGTATATCTCTAGTACAAATGCCTCTCAAATATGGTCTACTTATGAAATGGGATTTCCTATTACTTACACTTTTATGGAGGATTAGTATTATTATTTTTTATAATTAGTTGCCTTGGGAAAAACTTATCTTGTTCAAGTAGATGTTCATATAGAATTATAGGAACTATGACTACCCAATTGGTATGAAAGTATTTAATACACCCATGTAATATGGAAGGCATTGCATGGATTTCATAAATCTAAGGTTATCCCAATAGAATTTCAAAGATGTTTGTATATAATATAACCAATATGGTGGTAAACACATGTGATAGATCAAACTATAAAGGTCAATCAATCTCAAAAATAATGTGTTGTGATGTCCCATCAAATGATCTATCCATTTTGGTTGAAGGGTATAAATAATCATGAGCATATATCCCAAATGTGTAATTAGTGTCATGATACATACATTCACACTAGCACATAATTGATTATAACACTATGTATAGGATGATGATCAAGGTATGATTGAATAAATAATGAATGAATATCTAAGTCATCATCGACTATTTCACTATTGTGAAATGTAATAGAAGGTATCTTAACCATAGGAGGTATTATGTATGCATATGTTCTAATAATCACATCTAATGGATGCCCATAATGTGATGGAGTAGGGTGTGTATTGTATACCATTTGCACTTCTAGATCTTTCTTAGAATGATCTTGCAAAAGATTGTTAAATATTTTATTATTATGGTGATCACTATGTTATGAACCTAAATGCTTTGGAGGATCATCAAATGGAATATTTTGGTCATCAATTAGGTCTTGGATATTATGCTTAAAGGTATAACATTTGTTCTTAGAATGCCTATGGCCTTAGTGATAATCACAATATTCATTAGCATCATATCCTTTGCGTATAATCTGACTCATATTAACTTATATGGGAGGAGGGAAAGATATAATATGATGCTCCATAAGCTTAAGAAGTCACAAAATTGGAGACTTAGGTAATTGTGTAAATTGTCTCTTAAGTACATTAGATAAAATGAGTCAATTATTTTTTTTTGACATTTCATTAACCTTTGTGGTTGTTTCCTTTTTATGTTTTATAGGTTTTAAGTTGTAGCTTGGTTTGATATGAAACTTGGTATTGGATGCAGTCAGTGTGTTTGATACATACTTAAGCTTGTTAAATGAAAATAATTTTCATTTCATGATCTCAAATAATATTTCGTAAGTCATAAAAAGACTTGAAATATTTGAAAATAATGGACTCATTTAATGGGGTAAGTAAGCTTTGATTGAAGATGTCTTGCAGTTCTTTATATGTCATTAGATTTTTCATTTTAGCCAAAATTGTTTTATATGCCAAAACATATTCACTGATAGGTTCAGTGGTTCCTTATTTTATCTTTACAATTTGATCATATGACATATTTTAAATAATTTTCATAAGGAAATGTGTTAGGAATTGATTGGATAAATGTTTGAATGCTTTCACTTATTAGAGTGGTAAACCATAAAACCATCATAAAACATAGTATTTTAGGATATTTGGAAATAATTTAGTCAAAAGTTTAGAATTGGAGGCATAATAAATACATGCCACATATAAAGATCAAATATATTGTTTAGGATCACCCTTTCCATTATAAAATGTGAAACTAGGTGAAAAAACACTTATTGGCAAGGGGTACAAAGATATTTCAGATGCAAGAGGATTATGTAACACATGTTGTGAGTCAATATAATAAAGTGATTTCATATAATTTTGATCAATGTTAGTAACCTTAGATTGCGCAAAAATTATATTTTTTACAATATATTGCACATTTTGATTACTAAGATTTGAAGTTTGAGAAGTTACCAAAGGGAATGTACACATGGTGTGAGTTGATATAGACATTGAAACCAATAATTGGGTTGAAGTGGTAATGATTCGCATGTAGGATGTAGCAATATTAGTATTTGTTTCGATGAATAATGGTGCAAACACATAACCCATGCTCCTATTACATGTATGAAGAAAGGATGTACTCAATGGGAGATACATAATAATATATGGATGACCGATAGCTCTAATAACATGATCAATAAGTGTACCTAGCTATTCACCTACATTTTTTTATTTTAGTTTCCAATATTTTTTTTAGGATGTCATCAAGTTATTTAGGATTTTAATGGGTATGCTCTCACAACATAGAAATATAGTGTACTTGATATTGATATATTTTTTCATGTTTATTATTTTAATTAGATTAATTATTTTCATGATTATAATCATCTTCTATGATAATCTCTTCAACATTTTGTTCATTTTTGATATTGGAAATTTCATTAAGAATAAGATTTGATTCTTCATTAGTTTGAGCCATCTTAAGGTGGGAAAAGAGGAAGCTCCAAGTGTTCAATAAAAACACCACCTAATTTAGGGATACACTTAGGTTGGATATATATAATATAATAGATCTAGAAACAATTAACAAAGAAAAACCTTAGGAGGTTGAATACCCTAGGACAAGATAGGGTTTTCATAAAGAGCCATAGACGTCATGTTCAACAATATTTAACCCTAAATTTAGAATATATGTGGAGATAAAGTTAAAAATATAAAAGTATTTTAATCACAAGGGTGATAAACTAATATATAGTAGGTCAATTAATAGAAATCTCAAATAAACAATATTCTAAATTTATACAAATGAGATTACGAAAAAATAGTAAAATATTGAAAAAAATTACAATAAATAAGAAGAAATAGTATTTAGATGATTTATTATGCATAGGTAGATCTAAGATGTAAATAAGTGTAAAGTATGCGAGATTAGTATTTTGGATCAGTTATCAAATTCTAAAAATTATACTTACATGGTTACAAATAATACTGACATATCTAGACACTATCATAGATGCTAGTGTCTAGCTATGACATAGGTGTCCAGTACAAAATAATGAATGGATATAGATGTGACAAAATTTAATGTTCTAGGTTTTTTTCACATTTCTAATGATGTATTAAAATTTGGGATACAAGTCACTCTTTGTTGATTGATAAATATCTAGCTCTTCACCCTTATTCACACTTGGAATGGGTTTACTAAAAAATGGGTTAGTGTGTTCATGGTGTAGAGCTACCCCAAAGACCCCTCTATCAATGGGAACTACCTATATAGATATTAATCCAAGGAGGGATTCAAACTTATGTAGTTATCCCCTATGTGTGGGAAAGTGTGTGCACAAGGGTGAAACATACTATATGAATATGCATGTAGTGATCTAACTTATAATTTGATAAATATTACTCATGAGTTAATTTTTGAATGCTTAAAACATGTAATTTGATTGATCCTATGCTTGATATAAAAATAGGGATGACTAGGGTAAAATATTTTTTCTTGGTGTAGTTGATTGATTTATATTTAGTAGGTGTTTTCTTAGTATTTTCTAGATGAGAAATGAGAAGTCTTAGAATTGTATTTATACCACATATTTTGAGTATATCTCATGGTAGGGTTAAATAAGATAAATACACTGACCTATAGGTCTTGAATCATTTTCAATTTGGATGATTTTTGTAAAATGGGTAGTAGATAATGGTTTGGAAACTAACGTTGGTGTTAGTATCCCTTGATGTCTAATAATATCTAGAAGTCTATAAAAAATTATGGATCTCAAACTAAAAGTGAAGGATGTTTATCAAGTTTTAATATTTTTGTGTAGTACATGATATTTGGGTCATTAGAATGATTTGGATTAGATGAAAGTGAAGGATGCTTATCATTTTTTAATATTTTTGTGTAGTAGATGAGACATACGCTACTATAATGATATGGATCAAACTACTAGATAATAATTTAGGCACAATGAGATGGTGAATGCAAGCCTTTTGGTAGTAATGAGTTCTAGAACTAAAGGGTAGAGCCCTATTTGATAATTATCTAATGCACAAGACTAAGATTATAAGTATATAATTTTAGTATATACATTAGTTAATAAAATAATAGAAAAATAAAATCACACTACAATAATCATAACACTTATATTTGTTTTATGAAGTTTATATTGTACATCTAGATTACGTGTTTCGACCAAGAGGAGGGTCTATAAAAAGAGAATTTATATTTACATTGTATATGATCTAGCTACACACACATATTAGAGGAAGAAATAAATCATTCTAAAGTCCATTTTTAGGATTATGTAGGTAGTTCTTAGTTATAGAGGGGTTTTTGAGGATAACTCAACTATTCCCCTTACCCTTTGTCCCCCTTTTACATTTGATTTCTATTTGGTTTCTTGTGCATGTCATTGCTAGGGTTTTTGAAGGAAGATGAGAAAAAAATAGGTTGTAGCACATGATCATGATAGGCTGAAATACATCTATAGGAAATTTAGCATAGTTTCCTTATTGAAGGGTTTAGTAAACAATCAACATAGATAATACCAATCTTTCTAAATAAATGAGTGGGCTGATATTGTCCACAAACACTGACCACATTAGAATTAGAAAAACCTAATCATACTAGCATATATAAAATCATCTAAATCTACTTATAATTCAATCATAGTCATTCACATATTTATATTTCATGATAATAAATAAATTTCCCTTCTTTTTCTCAAAACCCTAATTATTCATATGTTGCAAATACATGTGTGTGAATGCCTATTTTACTTGCAATCTATTTTAATTAGTTTTTTGTCTAATTATAATAAAAGTTATTTAATCATAATTATTTGATAAAACATATTGATGAACCTGTTTCACTTGTTGAACATTACAAGCCCTAGTTTTCCCTAGGGTTTGATTTAAAAAAATGTTTCCTAGGGTTCAAATTAAATTATGATTTCCCTCTTATGTTAGACTGTTTGTTATCACTAGTTTATTTTTCTCTTCTTGTTCTCATATTAATCTTTAGAAAATCCAAAATTGATAAAATGGAATCTCTTTCTCCTCATCTAATAGCTAATTTATTAGGCATTCCTTATAATTATAATAAAGAATTGACTAATTACCAAGATTGTGTGTTAGACACTAATAACAATCATGACTATGTGTAAAATCATAAAAATTATTATTTTTCATGATGAATATGAAGAATATTATGAAAGTGATGATCAATGTGTTAAAGAAATTAATTTAAATGCATTTTTCCCATACTTTTTCAATTGTATCTCTTTTAAGCAATGTCAAAAAACTAACAATATAATTTCCAAATAACTCTAATTAGTGATGTATTATTTGATAATACTCCTAAGTTATCAAAAACATTATCTTTGTCTATTTTTTGCATTTCCCAATATAAATCTAAGAAACTTAAAATTACATTTCATAATGAAAATTACAATTGTGCATCTCAAGAGTTACAATTTAGTTATAATTATATTCATCTTACATATGATAATGATATGACTAAAGTATAAAATACAAATACATATTCTATCTTCTCATCTCCTAATAATGAATGTGTTTTTATTTCAGATGTTGACAATGGAAATGGGAAGATTGTTCTTTTCTAATATGAGGGTAATTTATACAAAGTAGAAAATGTCAATACTTTTCCTCATTTATCCCCTTCTCAAAATACAATTTTTTCCATTTTCATTGTCGGTAATGAAAGTAACAGTTGTATTCATGTTACATATGTTGATGTTTTGAGAAAAGTATAAATTTAAAAAGGTTATTATATACCCCCTTCTAGTTAAAATTAAAAAGTTGTTATATCAAAAGATGATTCCACAAGTGAAAAAGATAGTGGTCATGATGAAAATTATAATGATGATGATTATTATGTGTATAGTGAAGAGGAAATTTTTTCTAGTAATCCAAGTTTAGATTATTTTTTACCCTACTCTATGTTGATAATTATTGTATATTATATAACAAATAAAATCATATCTTGCTTAATAATTGTTGACCCAATTTTGCCCCTCTGGCAAAATCTCGGTCACCTTCTACACCTGCTTTGCATGGCCAGTCATTTCAGGTTGCAAGGTCTGCCTTCAGGGTTCGACAGCTCCATTTCAAAGCATTGGTTCATCGGCCTCATTCGTTGGCATTCACAATAGCATAAGGCAAAGTCTTCAAATGTTCACAAAAGGGGAGAGGAAAAGGCTGGGGCACTTAACACTAAGCCAAAAGGAGGGTAGAAATTTACAAGAATAATGCAGTCGGTGGCAAAATTGCTGCCCACAACATCGGTGGGTAAAAAGAGACTGCAAACAAATGCAGTCAGTGGAAAAATTGCTGCTCACAACACAAGCAGAGAAAAGAAAGGCAGCCAACTCGGCCGACGTCAATAGAATAGCCAAGCCAACACAGCTGACATCGGCAAAACTACCGCACTCGACAGTAAATCAGCTGATGTTGGCAAAATTGCTGCGTGTAGTCCATGGCAGTAGGTGGCAAATTTACTGCTCACAACATCAGGCGACAAAAAAGGCCTATAGAACACAGAAAAAGGCCCACCCAGTGGGTAAAGGAGTAGACCACACACAAAACAAGGTAGCAATCATGGTCTGGGTAGGGTTTATGATGTCAGCTACAGTGTTTTCCCTCTTCCCAATGAAGACATGATGCAGCCACTTGCAAGCAAAAGCCAATGAGATTCCTCTTGGCTTTTCCCATATAAATTGGCAGACTTGGCCATTTTAAATTATCTAGATCTTCTCCATTTTTGTAAAGAGCACAGCTCTATAAATTTTCCACCTGAATTAATAAAAGATAGTTTTTACCTCTATTTGGATAGATTGTGTAGAGTATGCCTTGAATGTTGGTCTGTGTCCAGTCATTGTCTCTTAATGCTCTCACAGGTTTAACACCAGCAAACCTGTGATCTACAAAGCACCACTGTCTACTGCTACCAAGAGTAGAGTTCCATTTTGGAGGTATAGAACAAGAGAGGTCACTTACAGTGTGTATTTATCAGCACCTTGGTGAGTCCCTATTTCCTATGCTTTCCATAGGAACCTCCCTGTCATTTCTAGCAGCCTGGTCTTTCTGCCAAGTCTCATTGTATGTATGTTTTGTTTGGTCCTGAGTGTGGAGGTGGGAAGGTCATTTCATTTTTGGTGTATCACCTCTTTAGAGTAGGCTATTTATTTTCATGCATTTTCTTCTCCCTTTTCATCCCCCCCAGTATATCTATATACCTATATTTTTCACTGCCTAAAACAAACAAGATACATCAAAGGGAACTAGCCCATACCTAGAGACTCTCCTCTCCTGCTTCGCCATCCCATAGGTGAGAGAGGGGTTTCCATGTTGTGGGTAGAGGGTAGGAACTTGTTTTCCTACCGTCGAGTGCAATCTCCAGTCGTCAACAGTTTTGACATGCCCAGTGGGACAATTTTTTAACACAGTAAGGTTTCAGGATTGATGTTGGTCCTGTTACAACAAATCAAGTTTCTTCAGCATCTGGCAACTCAGATTAAATCTACTGGTTAAGCAACCTAGTGCCATCAGAAATCACCCATTTCTTGTATGTATACTTCTTTTGCACAAAATCATGGGTTTTTTTCCTTCATATAATATCGATCAGACTCAAAATATTTATGGAATCCCCTCAAGTAGCTCTCCCAGTTACCTTGCAACTATAAAGGGGGTGAGGCTAGAATTTGAGAGACAGACCATGGAAATCGATAGGCTGGAAGAGCAATACAGATATCAGCATGAGCTGATGTATGAAGAGGAGCACTTGTTTAAGCAAGCGCAGGCTATATAATCCATGAAGGAAGAGGCACCAAAATGGAGAAATCCATCTATCCAAGGAAGCCAACCTTGTGTGCCCCCTCCTACCCTAAAGAAAACCCCCTCTTTTGCACCAAATCCATTTTATCAAATTGCACTTGCTCACTCCAACTCATCAAATACAACTGTTACCAATCCCATGTGCCTGGCTTTCTAACACCAAATGGCATCAGAGCAACCTCCCATGGAGATCAATCTTTTCAATTCCTTAGATCAAGAATCTTCCATTGAGAATAATACCACCATTAGCCAGCACGTCCCTCTTCTAAAGACTCCTCCAACACACCAACAGTGTTTTCCTTGCATTCCTCAGCCTCCCCAAGTTTTCTAGCATGATGTGCAAATTTTGAGTTGGAGGAAGGAATGCCAAGGACCTGCTCAGAGCTTTGAAGAGGATCATGCTAGACACCTCCAAGAAAGACTCTTTCAGGACAACCTAGCCAAAAAAATTGAAGATTTAGAGGCTAGGATGAAGCTACTCCTTGAAAGAGAGTTAATTTTTTTAGACCTTGTGGAAGAGCCTCAGGTCCTTGTGGAAAATGAAGTTGCTGCCTGTTCACAGGAGCAAAATTCAAATTTTGAAATCCTAAATTGGGGGAAAACAGTGGAATCATGGGGCAGAATAGAAGAAGAAAAGCAAGGTTTTTCTCACTTGTTAAATTTACTCTTACACTCTTTAATTCCTTATTAGTCCCTATCGAGGTAGGACTTAAGAAATCAATTTTCAATGAATGTAATTCTGGATGAACTAATGCAAATAGTTAAACCTATATTATTTTAAAAATTGGAAAGGTTCACATAAAGCTTCATAGAAAATAATAACAAATTTTGAGGGAACAAAAGAGAAGGATTAAATTACCCACAAATAAAAATGGGACTAGGATTGAAGTGGTACAATACTAGTCAAATAGTATCAAACTATTACGGCACTAGTCAAAGCTATAAAAAAGAGAAGGAGAAAATAAAGGAATGAAAAATAAAAGTAAGGAGGACATTGAAAACAAGAGTCAGGGGAAGCAAACATGACCCAAAATATAGAAAACATTTTCCAATAAGAGCCTAATATGAGCTTATAATTAAAAAACACAAAATTAACCTAGAATAATGTAAATTGATATCCAAAACTAACCTTGAATGAATATTATATGTATAAATAGATATGTGATCTAAAAATCTTACCTTCAGTCCAAATGGATTGGGAACCTCTTTCATTAGAGTTTATACATTATTATAGTACATATCTTTACTTTGAGTACAGGTGCATCTAACATATACGCTACAGTAGGATTGAATAACTATGTAGTTTGAGGGTTTTATTGGTAGATTTTAGAGATTATTCACACCACCTACACATAAAGACATATCAACACATTTATAATAACATAGTGTTTGTCAAATTTGTTATGACAACCTAAAATCAAATATTATTCTATATTTAGACACACTCCTTGATATGAGATGAAGGGATAATTATTTTGTATCTTCAAAAAATTGTACAACTATCTTCAGATATTCATGGTTTAAGATAATAAAATATGATTGAATTTTTTTTTGAGCCATGTTTAATTTTTGCCAATGTTTAACTAAATAGATTTCATGCACAATGCTCTATACCAAAAGAATTATTCATATTATTTCTTCTTGAAGATTGAAAAAGAAATAACCTTTCAGTGGACCTCATATCTTTTCATATATTTTATTAAATATATGTCATTTTAAGTTTTGGACATGTTCAATTTAGTCTTACACTCTTTAAGTTTTGGAAATGTTCAATTTAGTCTTACACTCTTTAATGCCTAAGGGAGGACTTAAGTAATATGTTTTCAATTAGTGTAATTTTGGATGAATCCTTATTAGTCCCTATCGAGGTAGTAGGTATAGGTATCCCAAGCTCAACTTCAACTATGCTGCTCCTGCTTATGATGATACTGGCAGCCTCCAGGAAAATCTTTTCCAAGAAGATCTGGCCAAGAGAATAGTAGATTTGGAATCCAGAGAGAATTTCCTCAGCCAATGTGTGGTGGATGGTTCAGACCAAACAACACTTTCCATGCCTGAACACACCCCACTTACACATTTCCAAGAGAGTTATCAGGCCGCACCTGATATTGATGAAGTGTTGACCAAGTGGAAGGAGGAGAATCATTCGATTCTAGCTCAAGGGCTGCCCCCTCTTCCACATGTTTTCTCCACTTCGTCCCTTCTCAAAGAAGAACCTATTTTGAAAGAGGTAGGAGAGGAACAAAAGATCCAATCTAAAAGTCTTCAAGAAGCTATTATGAGTGACAACGAAGAAGAAATTGTCATCGACGCTCCTTGTAAAGACCTTATCAGTAGTGAAGAAGATGCAGGTCTTACATATATGTAGATGTTCCAGCAATTTGAGGAGGAATAAATGCATGGTAAGCTCTCTTCTCCTCTGTTTGATGAACTTCCTTGCTATTTTGATGAGGATGACTACATTGAAGAACCTGCGAAAGAGGAAGATTAGGAGAATATTTTTGAAAATCTAGAAATCCTGATCAACAAAGAGGAAAAGGAGAGATCCGTCTTCTTGGAGGAATGCCTTGAAGAACTAAGCTTTAAACAAGAAAGTGAAGTCTTGTGGGATGAGCAATCTTTTTGTGAGTCCCTTTTAAACATCACCACATTTGCCCTTCTTCAAGAAGGCCAAGAAGAAGTAGAGGACGAGTCTGACAAAGTTTTCAGCAAGGCAGAAGGAAACAAATCAGACCATGATACATTACAGAAGGAATGTGCAGAACAAGGGGCTTATGGCGATGAGCCAGCAGTGATTAATTTCTTGGTGAGGAGCACCAACATCAAAGACCAGTATTTAACAGGCCTCCAGGGACAATCAGAATACGTATATATTGGAGGCATGTTTGATTTTGATCCCCTCATTTTTCAGCCAACTCAGGTGACAAGCAGGAAGAGTAAGTCACCAAATCTCATTTTATTTCAGCTACTTGCCTACCACCATAAGTTTTCTCACTAGGAAGGGGAATTGAGAAACTTTCCTTTCGATCCAGGAGGGATGCGAACATTCTTGGTTAGCTGTATATAATAGTTTGCTTTTAGTTGTTTTCCTTATTTTCCCTAAGTGCAGTTCCCACAGTTAGTTGTTTTTTAGCCTTGTGTGTTTCCCTTCATTGGTGGGGGTAAATTCTATATTTTGATTTTGGGATTATCAAAGCTATTGTGAACTCTCTTCAAAGTCATCATCCGACTCCGCACCCAATGGATATGTAAGGCAACTAGGTTCTAAGCATAATAGGCATGCTTACTCTGTGAGTCACCAATTTATTGACCCAATTTTCCCCCTCTACCAAAATCTCAATCACCTTCTACACCTACTTTGCATGTCTAGTCATTTCGGGTTGCAAGGTCCACCTTCAGGGTTCGACAGCTCCATTTCAAAGCATTGGCTCATCAGCCTCGTTCATTGGCGTTCACGGTAGCATAAGGCAGAGTCTTTAAACATTCACAAAAGGGGAGAGGAAAAGGCCAAGGAACTTAACACTAAGGCAAAAGGAAGGCAGACGTTTACAAGAATAATGCAGTCAGTGGAAAAATTGCTGTCCACAACACTGGTGGGTAAAAAGAGACTGCAAATAGATGTAGTCAGCAGCAAAATTGCTGCTCACAACACAGGCAGAGAAAAGAAAGGTAGCCAACTCGACCAACGTCAGCAGAATAGCCAAGCCAACACAGCCGACATCGGCAAAACTACCGCGCTTGGCAGTAAATCAACCGACATTGGCAAAATTGCTACGTGGAGTCCATGGCAGTAGGTGGCAAATTTACCACTCACAACATCAGGCAGCAAAAAAGGCCTGCAGAACACAGAAAAAGGCCAGCCCAGTGGGCAGAGGAGCAGGCCACATGCAAAACAAAGTAGCAAGCATGGTCCAGGTAGGGTTTATGACATCAGCTACAGTGTCTTCCCTCTTCCCAATGAAGACATGATGCAACCACTTGCAAGCAAAGGCCAATGAGATTCCTCTTGGCTTTTCCCATATAAATTGGCAGACTTGGCCATTTTAAATTATCTAGATCTTCTCCATTTTTGTAAAGAGCATAGCTCTGCAAATTTTCCACCTAAATCAATAAAAGATAGTTTTTATCTCTATTTGGATAGATTGTGTAGAGTATGCCTTGAATGTTGGTCTGTGTCCAGTCATTGTCTCTTGATGCTCTCACAGGTTTAACACCAGCAAACCTGTGATCTACAAAGTGCCACTGTCTATTGTTGCTAGGAGTAGAGTTCCATTTTGGAGGTATAGAATAGGAGAGGTCACTTATAGTGTGTATTTCTCAGCACCTTGGTGAGTCCCTATTTCCTGTGCTTTCCATAGGAACCTCCCTGTCATTTCCAGCATCCTCGTCTTTCTGCCAAGTCTCAGTGTATGTATGTTTTGTTTGGTCCTGAGTGTGGAGGTGGGAAGGTCATTTCATTTTTGGTGTATCACCTCTTGAGAGTAGGCTGTTTGTTTTCATGCATTTTCTTCTCCCTTTTCATCCCCTATTATATCTATATACCTATATTTTGCACTGCCTAAAACAAACAAGATACATCAGAGGGAACTATCCCATACCTAGAGACTCTCCTCTCCTGCTTCGCCATCCCACAGGTGAGAGAGGGGTTTCCATGTTGCGGGGAGAGGGCAGGAACCTATTTTCCTACCGCTAGGTGCAATCTCTAGTCATCAACAATAATGATGTAATTACATGTCACAATGATATTCCTAGTTCTCCCTTGAAAGATAAAATATGTGAGCATGTTGATTCTACTGGTGACAATAATAGTGTTAATTATTCTATTTCAATAGAATGTCATGTGCATTTTCAAAATAATGATCAATTAAAAACCAATGAACCTCTTAAGCCTACCATTCCTAATGTATAATCCATGCCTAATCCTTCTTATATTATTTTAAATAACAGACCAATGGTTAAAATTAATAATAGAATTTAATTATTAAATGAACCCCTTAATTATATAAATATGCCTTCTATTGACCAAATTTGAATTTTAGGTAAAATCGGGGTACCCCTAGGTAAAAACTTGAATTTTTGGTGTTTTATATCTTAATTGATGTCATTTAATGTTATGCTAACCTTGGTCCTTAGTCATTTTAGTCCTTATATCATTTTTGGGTCATTTTGAGGTAAAAAATGGTACATTTAATGACTTGTATGGATTTATTTGGAAGTGTGAAGGTTAAAAAACATGATTTCATGTCCCATGTGTCTTAATAGGTCTTAAGTAACTGAAACTAACTAAAAAGTGGTAGGTTCCTTAGAAAAAGGGTAGTTTCCTTAAGGAAAAGAATAAGTTTGCCACTTGTCCAACTCCTTGGGGAGTGTGCCACATGGGAAAGGATCATGGTATGTCTCTTAAACTTCCCCAAGATTATTTCCATGTTTCAAGTGCTTTGGAAGTGCCATTTTTGGTCCAAAACCATTTTACTCCTTTTTAGTCTTCTTGGTGAGTAGAAGTGACCTTTAGGTTTGTGCTTAGTATGGGTAGCTCAGGAGGTTTTAGATAAAATTACTTGGGGAGGTTAAATTAAACTTAGATAAATTAATTTAAATATAATTATTTTGAATAATGGTGACCTGTGCTTCATGAACCATCCTCATAAAGTTGACTATGTTTTTCTATTTACAAATCTATGTACCCTATAGGTTTTGCTCCATTTTTGGCAATTTTGTATGATCCAGTTATTGAGTTTGATTCTAGAGGATAATTAATTCCTTTTCCAATAATACCCATGGTTGGTTTCATGTTTCAATTTTATTTGATAGTCTAAATAACTCACTTTGCAGGAAGGTGTCACCATATGAGGTTTCAATCATGATCTTGGTGTGCAGAGTGTTTGGTTCTCAGAGGAAGCTTAATAGGAATGTGATGTGATGTTTACCATATCTTAATTCAATTTTTATCATCCTCCCCTAATTTTTAGTATCATAACACCATGTTTGGATCAATTTTTTAGTCATGCTAAGATCACAACCTTTTCTTTGCTCAATTTCACTTGTATCCATGTTGGAACATGTGTGGAGCCTCTTTACCATGTCCATGGAGGTGATTTATATGTATCATGATGTTTCATTTTGATATTTTAGTGAAAATATCAATTGAACATGAATAAAATCCCTTTGGTGCATGAATCATTTTAGGTTCATTGCTTGCATACAGTGTATTTCCACCTATAGGGGTCTCTCTTTGATAACACCATGATGGAAAATGAGCTTGAAAATTTGATCCAAACCTTTTGGAGTCTTATAAATGCATATTTAAACTTTGAGAATGCCTAAATTGAGCAGAAAATCAAATATCTTGCTCACTTCCTATTATCCTACATCACTACCTATACTTTTAAAACACAATCTGCCTATAGGTGTTAGTAGAGAGTTAAAAAACCCTTATAAAGTGTTGGAATTGATGTTGAAACTCTCCTTTAGGTCTTAACATGGATAAAACCTCATTATTGACCCATTTAAAGAGATATAAAGGAAAATGGATGGATACACTACCTTTAAAGATGAAGTGACTGAGTTCTAGGATTTAGTCCTTGAAATTGCAAAATAGAGGTTTTGGCCATTCTATGAATATCTTATTAAGGTGTTGTAAATAGTTTTGAAACTTCTAAATTCACTTGCATTGTTTCCTTATCATAGGAAAACATCCTTGAAGAGAATGAAGTCATGAGGAGCAAGGGAGATTGGTTTTTGAGAGGCTTAAACTTGTCAAATTATGTACTAATTCTAGGCAATAGAATATATAGGGTTTGAAGAGATAAAATGACCTTGACAGTTCATGGTGTTTTAAGGCATACTTTTATGTGTTTAATGACCTCATAAAGTGTAAAGAATATAAAATGGACATGGAGAAGTTGATCAATGACGTTTTAAGAACTAAATATCACCCAAAGGACTTTTAGATCATGAATATGACCCTACAAGTTGGTTGTAGGGTCACCATGAAGTTTGGGCTAGAGACCTTGAAGATAGTTTTCACTCTAAGCACAAAAGGAATAGTAATAGTTATAATATAGGGTTTAGAGCTTCAAGAAAAGTTTATTTTCAATTTTCAAGGCCTATATCACATAAAAAATCTATAGGTACCTCCCAAAAAGGTAAATATAGTTAAAATCTATGTATACAATCAGTAGACAATGAGTAAAGTGAGTAGGTTTGATAAGTCCCAACCTATAACAGGTGGAAAAAATGGATCCAATTAGGTATAATATGATACTAAAATACTTATGGGATATTTACAAAACATTTTATCAAGCCTAAAACCATCAAGTATCACCTACAGGAATAGTGCCCAGCCATGAGAGACACAGTGAAGAGATGCACCTTATTTTGAGAGCCTAAGGTGTGAGGTGACTAAAAGAATATATGAAGTTAATATTGGAAATATCCAAGGAATATTTAACATTTCATTTTAATCCAATTTAAAATTTAATTTTAATCCAAATTCAATAAATGAACACCTATACGAGTCATTCTTGAGGGAGCAAAAAATGACACAATCAGGATTCTATACATAGTCCTGACTAAAAGAAGAGATTTTAAGGGGTATCAAAGGTATGCAGTGAGTTTTAAATATAAAAAAGTTTAAAACATACTCAAAATTATTTTTTACCCTTGAATGTGCTCTCTCCCATGGAAATAATTCCAAGAAGGAACCCTAAACAATCCAAACTTAGTCAAAAGTGTGTACAATCTACCTTTAAAGGAGTTTGTCTAGATTTTTTACAAGTTTGAAAGGTTAAATGACCAAATAAAGAGCTATAAATTTGTATGTAGTGTCCTTACCACTTTTATAGTCTCTCAAAACATTCACCTTTTCTATAAAAATAGGGTAAGTACCCTCTATTTTATCTTAGACATAGGGTACTTCCCCTCACGCATAAAACTAGAAGTTTTGGAGAGATAGGTAAGAAGTATAGAATATAAGCTCATGGAACCCTTAAATATGGTGTGATGAGTTTGAATACCCATATTAAAATCATATTAATTAATCACATAGATTTTAAATTAAACATAGAGGTTCAAACCTCTTAAGATTGTAGACAAGCTCATAAGGCAAGGGTATGTCTACAGACCAAATGGAAGGTCACTCTCACTTGAAATCTTGGAAAATAATTATAAATAATTTGGGTATGTCCATGGAAGCATAATAGATTTTTTTAAGATAGTGAAAGATAAATAAAATTGATAGGAATGTCTAGAGCACCAAATGTTGTAGGCAAGCCATTGGGCATGGATAGGCCTAAGTCCAAATGGAGAACCATTTTCTCTTCTATCATAATATGAGCATTAAAAACCATTTATACATGTTTTTAGGTAATATATGATATTTTAAAGCTATTTTATAAAGGTAAAATCATTAATAAGCCATTTTTGGGCTCAAGATAATCTTAGACCTATAATAAACAAGAATAAAAGCTTGATAGCCTAGTTTTAGATGCTCATATCTTACATGAGTCCTTGCATGGAATCCAAAGGATTTTTGGAAAGATATTAGGGGTACTCAACACCACATTATTGTAATTTTTCTACAATTTTAATGTCAGGTTTTTATGAACAAACATTAACAGTGGAAACAAACCTAAAACCCTTATTAAACCCTTGCAAAGACTATTTTGGATAAATGGAGTTGTAAAGATGATATACTAGCATATTTTTACCATTAAAAATATTTTAAGTTATATATTACTCACTCAAGCTACCCCCCATGATTTTTATCTATAAGTACTTGTATAGATAGGGTACACAACAATATTTTATTGATAGTTTTATGAATTTTAAAAGATACAAGAGAATTCTTAAGATGAAATAAAGTTTAGAGGGAAGATTTATAATTTTTATACATCAATATGGTCATTTAATTACAAATAAAATATCATAAGTTTCCAAACTAGGTTCTTCATCCCAGTTAGTCAAAATTGGCATATTAGACAAGCTAGTGAGAAGGGTGGAAAACTTCAAGTGATCTCATTTTAAGGTGTCCTTGATGATTATAAGTAAATGGATGGTATTTAAAGGTTTAATACACTCCATACCATGTATTTTAATTTAAAATTTAAGCCAATTGTGTAGGGTGCAAGGAGGAAGAGTTTTCTAGACTGCAGATGATAATAGCTCTTTTCTAGATGATTCCAAAGGACAAAGCCTAAAAATAATATATAAGGAGGTATGAATTAAACCCTTAAAATTAATTTAAATAATTATAACTATTACTAGTTATTCATTATGCATTCAAGGAGCTCAAATTATGAGGGTAATATTTTGATCTAAGACAAGGAGTTTTATGCCACTTTTCATGAAGTTTATGACTTGGATAGCCACTTGTTCCTCCTAAATTTACATGGTTCATCCCATATCCTATTCAAATGAAAAATTAATTGATTTTATTAGCTTAAAAAGTGTCCTTGTGACCCTTTGACTTATCTCTTCTCCTCTCTCTCTCTCTCAAGTTTTATCAGAACTAGCCATTTTAGCCATTGTAATCTATGCTCCACCTGAGTATGGCAAAGCCTTGCTCAAATGCTTATAATTTTATAAGTAATACTACTGATTTTTACCTATTTACAACTATTCTCAGTGTGTTTTACTCTAATTTTAGATCTTGCTTAGTGAAGACTATGGATTCTTTAGCATATTGTCTCATTCTTGCATCTTATTTATAGTTGGAAAGCTTCTTCATGTAGAGTATGTGAATTGTTCTAGGATATTTCTAGGTTTGAGTGAGTTATTATAATCATTAGTTCCCTCATATACCTATTTTATAGTCCTCCTATCTTTTCACATTCATCCATAACCTCACAATGTAACATTGATGTGAGAAGATGGAGATTGGAGAAGTGTATGTTCAGTTTGTCTTGATTTCTTATGTAACATGTTGTTGGTTGGAAGTAATCATCTATTTTGGTGTATCACCTCCTTTAGTTTATTTCTATTTCAATTATCTCTCTCCCTTTTCACCCCCCAAAGTTAAGTGTAGTTGTGATCCAAAGTGGTTCATCAAGGGAGTTATCCCCATCTAGAGATTCACCTCATCCTTAGGCTTACCACAAGCCTATATGTGTTTCCATTGCACCACTTGGATGAGGATATATTTTCCATTTCCTATAAGGGTGAAAATAGTTTTTGGCATGATCGGTAGGACTCTTGGTCCAATAAGTTGAGAAATTTGTGGTGTTGTCTCTCAACAATCAACCTTTAGAGGCATCTATCCAAATATCAATGATGACTCTGAAGATACATCAATTGGTTAATCAACCCAGGTTTAATTTTGAAGATATTTGGTAAAATTTTTATCTATGTTCTTTTTTTCAATGAGGTTTGATGGCTGAATTTGGTGTTGAGTTTTGTTCTTTACAAGTTGGTGAGACATTACAAGCTTATGCCATTCCCTATCAACAAGATCAAGTTCTTAATCAACCCTTTCATGAAGTGTACTATCTATAATATGGTTATTTTTATCCCCAATATGATCATATTCATTCTTGTCATGATTTTTATTATTCCTATAGACAACCTCCTCAATATCTTGCTTCTCCTAGTCAACCTAGCCACTCCTCAACTCCATCCATTTCTACCTTCAAGAAAACACTTTTAGGCTATGAGAGGTAAATTATGGAGCTTGATACTCTAAGAGTATGTGGTCATAATTTAATTATACATTTAATTCACAATGTGAGATATGTTTTATTAAAAAGAGAGTGGGCACCTATTGAGAGAGCCAATTAGCAAAGGCTTACAAATGAGATGTTAGATGTGAGTGGTTTGATTGCATCCTTGGAGGATAAGCTAAGAATTCATGAGAGGTATCCTTACCAAGTATATCAACATTCATATCCAGTCCCCCAAGTTTTATATGAGCCATATTTTATCCCTACTCATGAGCCTAATCAAAATTGTCAAAGTTATCCTTCTCCAAGTTAAGTGGAAGAGAGAGTTGAAAAGACTAGCCTTGTGTTTGAAGCAAACCCTGATAGACAAATTGAGATGACCAATAAGAAAATACAATAGTATATATTTGTATCAAAATAAGTGGAATTTAAACCCTCATTTCTCTCTCACATTTAATCCCCACCACCTCAAAAAGGGACTTCTAATCCTAACATCCTAAGCTAGAATAAGTTAGTGGAGTCATGGGGATATAAAGAGGAGAAAAGTCTTGACAAAGAGTGTGAAGTTGAGAAGGATCTTGATCCTATACAAAACCCTCTCACCCTTCCTTAAGAAAATACTTATAATCCTAAAATTCTAAGTTAGATTAAGATAGTGGAATCATAGGAAAAGAAAGAAGATAGAAGTTTTTGATAAGGAGTGTGAAGTTGTGAATGAAATTGATCCTTGGGAAGTTCCTCCCACCCTTCCTCAAGAAAATTCTCATGTTCCATATCAGCCCTCATGTATTTATTATGCTCATAATGATTCATATGAACTTCAAGAGATACTTTTACAAGATAACCTATCCAAGTAAATTGAGGAGTTAGAGTCAAGAATGAATTTTTTAAGTCAAGGTGTGATGGAAGGTTTAGACCTAAAAAAAAGATCCTATGTATAAACACACCCCATATAAACTCCCTCAAGAGAGTTCCCAAGTTGAATCAAATGTGAATTAAGGGATTGTAAAGTTTAAGGAGGATAACCAATCCATATTAGACCAAGGTCTACCTCCCCTTCCTCAAGAGATCCCAAAATAACCTCTTACTTTTCATTCTTATCTTGATTTTTAGCCCTATGTTGCACCTCCACCAACTAGTTCATATTGTATTCATCCCATCACCATTTACATTGATGTACCTATAGTATGTGAACCTAAATAATAGCCTTTGGTTGAGGAAGTTTTATATCTCTTGTTTGAAGAAATCCTACCTCCTTGGTATCCTTATTGGGCTAGGTCACATGATTTCAAGATGCCTAGTCTTGGCGTCACTATGAAGGAGAAAGAGATGAAAGAGATTGTAGAAATTGAAGAAGACTCTACATCTAATCAAAAATTTGTATATTACCACCTCCATTATGAATATGAATGTATTATATGGATGGAGAATAATTTCAAGCCTTTCCAAAAGAGGTTACATCCTTAGAAAGCTCTTTTGATACCAATGTGCAATATGTTATTCTTAAAGATGATCCGACACCTCAACCTGATTTTGAATCACAATTATATGCATTAGAGCTTGAATAACACCAACTTGATGACTTAAAACATCAAGAAGAGAATATTGAAGAGGTAGTGGCTCTAGAGGCTGAAGAGTATAAAGATGATTAGCATATGAAAATGAAGCTCTTTCAAGAGCTTGAAGATATTTTAAAAGTTGAGGGCCAAGTACATTACAAGGTGAAGAAATAATCATCCATGGAGGACACTAATAAAGATTGGATAGAGTATGTAAAGCTCCTTGATGAGCTAGAAGAACTTGCAATTGAGAAGAAACTTGATCCTATTGAGAGCCCTACGGAATTAAAGAATGAGGTTGCAATTGAAAATCAACATGAGAGGGATGAGGCTATCTGGATGCAAGAAGAGTTCATTTATATAGCCAACCTATTTAAATCTACCTAGTTTTCAATGAACATCATGCCAATGAAGTTGGAAAACATCATGAAAAAGTTAGAGGTACCAATGCTAAAGGACAAACGGATACATATCTCACTAAATCCTTCATGTCATGAATTAAGAATATTTTCAAACTACCCCTTTGATCCAAGAGGGATTTCTCATCTCAAGTTAGTTAATGTTTAAGTTAGTTTGATAAATTTGGTGTGTGTGTTCCATAAGTGCTCATGAAGCACATGTGTGTTTATTGTCTTATTTTATGTATGTCCTTTGCTTTGTGTGGTTGAGTTAATTAGTGGTATTATTTTGATGGTTAATGGTCAAATGTTTCCTTATTTGTCTTAGACCTCAAATGACTCCCTAATCTGAATGGAATAATAAGGCTACAATTCTAGTTAGTATAGCATGCATGCTACCCCTATGAGTCACCAATTTGTTGACCAAATTTGACTTTTAGGTCAAATTAGGGCACCCCTAGGTAGAAACTTAACTTTTAGGTGTTTTATGGGTAGAATATAGATGTACCAAGGTATTTTATAAGTTAATTGATGTCATTTAATGTTATGCTAACCTTGATCCTTAGTCATTTTAGTCTTTATATCATTTTTGGGTCATTTTGAGGTCAAAAAGAGTGCATTTAATGACTTGTATGGATTTATTGGGAAGTGTGAAGGTAAAAAATTTTATGTCATGTAAAATGTGTCCTAAAAGGTCTTAATTAACTGAAACCAACTAAAAAATGGTAGGCTTTTTGGAAAAAAGGTAATTTCCTAGAGGAAAAGAGGAAGTTTGTCACTTGTACAGACCCTTGGGAAGTGTGACATGTGGGAAAGGATCATGGTATGTATTTTCAGATTTCACATGCTTAGTTACATGTTTTAAGTGATATAGAAGTTCCATTTTTATCCCAAAACCATTCTACTCTATTTTTAGTCTTCTTGGCAAGTAGAAGTGACCTTCAGGTTTGTGCTTAGTATAGATAGCTCAAGAGGTTTCAGATCAAAATACTTGGGGAGGTTAAATTAAATTAATATAAATTAATTTAAATATAATTATTTTTAATAAAGGTGTCTTTTGATTCATGAATCGTCCTCATGAATTTGAATTTGACTATGTTTTTCTACTTACAAATCTATGTACCGTATAGTGTTTGCTTCATTTTTTGAAATTATGTATGAATAAATTATTTATTTTAATTATAGATGATTTTTAATTCCTTTTCAAATTATACACATGGTTGGTTTCATGTTTCAAGTTTATTTGATAGTCCAAATAACTCAGTTTATAGGAAGGTGTCACCCTATGAGGTTTCAATCATGATCTTGGTTTGTAGAGTGTTTGGTTCTCAAAAGAATCTTAATAGGAAAATGATGTGATTTTTACAATATATTAATTCCATATTTATTATCTTCCACTCATGTTTAATTTCATAACACCATGTTTGGATCAATATTTTAGTCATGTTAAACTCACAGCCATTTCTTTGCTCAATTTCACTTATATCCATGTTGGAGCATGTGTGGAGCCTCTTTAGCATGTCCATGGAGTTTATTTGAAAGTATAATTATTATAAATTTTTATATTTTGGTTAAAATATTAATTGACCATGAAGACAATCCCTTTTGTTACATGAATCATTTCAGGTTCATGGCTTAAATACTATCCATTTCCACCTACAGGGGTCTCTCTTTGATAACATCAAGATGGAGGAGGAGATTGAAAATTTTATCCGAAAAATTTTGAGTATTGTAAATTATTATTAAAAATTTGAGAATACCTAAATTTATCACAATATAAAATATCTTGCTCACTGCTTATTATCTTACATCACTGCCTGTACTTCAAAACACAGAGACTTAAAAAACCCTTATGAAGTGTTGGAATTGATGTTAAAACTCTCCTTGAGGTCCTAAAATGAATAAAACATCATTATATATCCATTTTAATAGATATAATTTAAAATTAAAGGATAGGCTGCCTTTAAAGATGAAGTGACTGAGTTCTGGGATTTAGTCCCTAAAAATGCAAAATAGAGGTTCTAGCCATTATATGAATATCTTATTAAGGTGTTGTAAATATTTTTGAAACTTATAAATTACCTTGTATTATTTCCATATCATATTAAAATATCCTTGTATATAGTGAAGTCACAAAGAGCAAGGGAGATTGGTTGTTGAGAGGCTCAAACTTGTCAAATTATGCACTAATTCCAGGCAATAGAATCTACAAGGTTTAAAGAGATAACATGACCTTGACAGTTCAAGGTGTTTTAAGGCATAATTTTATGTCTTGAATGACCTAATTAATTTTAAATAATATCAAATGGAAATGGATAAGCTTATAAATGATGTTTTAATAACTAAATATTCACCCAAAGGCCTTTTAGATCATGAATATGACCCTATAGGCTGGCTGTAGTGTCACCATGAAGTTTGGGCTAGAGACCTTGAAGATATTTTTGAATATAAGCACAAAATTAATAGGTAAAGTTATAATTTAGGGTTAAATATTTTTTATTTTCAAATTTTAAGGCATAGATCATATAAAACATCTATAGGTACCTCCCAAAATGGTAAATACAGTCAAAATCTATGTATATAGTTAGTAGACAGTGAGCAAAGTGAGTAGGTTTCATGAGTCCCAAAATATAAAAGGTGGAAATAATATATATAATTATGTATAATATGATCCTAAAAAACTTAGGTGATGTTGGAAAATGTTTTCTCAATCCTAAAACCATCAAGCATCACCTACATGAACAATGCCCAGCCATGAAGTCAAGACATGCACATTATTTTGAGTGCCTAAGGTGTGAGGTTACTAAATTAACATATTAATTTCATCTTGGAAAGATAAATGGAATATTTTAAATTTAATTTTAATACAAATTCAACAAATTCAAACCTATAATGGTCATTATTGAGGGAGCAAAATTGGACACAATCAGGATTCTATACACAGTCCTGACTAAAATAAGGGGTTTCAAAGTTATGCATTGAGTTGTAAAGATAAAATTTTTAAAAAAAATACTAAAATTATTTTTTACCATTTAATTTTCTCTCTCCCATTTAAATCATTCCAATAAGGAATCCTAAACAAGCCAAACTTAGTCAAAAGTGTGTACAGTCTACCTTTGAAGGGGTTTGTCTAATTTTTTGCAAGTTTGAAAGGTTAAATGACCAAATAAAGAGTTATAAATTGTTATGGAGCGTCTTTAAACCTTTTATATTCTCTAAAAACATTCAAATTATCTATAAAAATAGGGGAAGTAACCTCTATTTTGTCTCAGACAGAGGGTACTTCCCCTCATGCATGAAACTGGCAGTTTTGGAGAGATAGGTAAGAAGTATAAACCAGAGCCCATGAAACACTTAAATATGGTGTGATGAGTTGGAATAAACATATTAAAATCATATAAATCAATAATATATAGGTTAAAATGAATAGAGAGTTCCAAACCTCTTAAGATTGTAGACCAACTCATAAGGCAAGGGTATGCCTAGAGGCTAAATAGAAGGGCACTCTCACTTGAAACCTTGGTAGAGAATTATAAATAATTTTAGTATGTCAATGTAATCATAAAATAGGTGTTTAATCTGGTAAAATATAAATAAAACCAATAGGACGGTCTAGAGCACCAAATGTTGCAGGCAAGCCATTGGGCATGGATAGGCCTAAGTCCAAATGGAGAACCATTTTCACTTATATCATAATATGAGAATTATAAACCATTGAGAAATATTTTTGAATTAATATAGGATATGTTTAATATATTATATGTAGGTAAAATCATGAATAAGCCATTTTTGGGCTCAAGATAATCTCAGACCTATAAAAAATAAGAAAACAAACTTGATAGCCTAGTTTTAGATGCTCAAATATTTCATAAGGACTTACATGGAAGACAAAGTATTTTTTGAAATTTATGAGGGGAAATAAAAACACATTATTGTAATTTTTATTCAACTTCAATGTCATGTTTTTATGAACAAAACTTAAGAGTGAAAATAGGCCCAAAACGCTTATTAAACCCTTGTAAGGGCCAATTTGGAGAAATGGAGTTGGATATATAATATAATGGAATATTTTGAACATGAAACATATTTAATGTTTTATATTACTCACTCAATCTAACCCCCATTATTTTTATCTATATGGACTTGTATGGATAGAGTACAAAACATGTTTTTATTGACATTTTTGTGCATTGTGTAGGCTACAAGAGGAGTCTGAAGATGAAATAAATTTTGGATGGAAAATTTATAATTTTTATAACAATTTTTTTTAATTTAATTAAAAATAAAAACTCCTAAGTTTCCAAACTAGGTGATTCATCTCAGCCAGTCAAAATGGGCATATTGAACAAGCTAGTGAGAAGGGTGGAAAACTTCAAGTGAGCTCATTTTAAGGTGGCATTGATGATTATAAGGAAATTTAGGGTATTTAAATGTGTCATAAACTCCATAAAATTTATTTTAATGGAAAAATAAATCAAATTTTGAGGCCAAGTGTGCAGGGTACAATGACGAAGAGTTTTCTAGACTGTAGATGATGATAGCTCCTTTACAGATGATTTGAGAAGACCAAGCCTACAACCAATGTATGAATATGAATTATTGAAAACATTAAATTAATTTAAATCATTTTATATATTCCTATTTAGTTATGAGGAATTTAAAAAAATCAAATTATGAGGGCAATTATTTGAGCCAAGATAAGTATTTTTATGCCACTTTTCATGAAGTTTATGACTTGGATAACCAGTTGTTCCTCCTAACCTTGCATGGTTCATCCCATATACTATTAACATAAAAAATTAAATTATTTTATAATATTTAAAAGTGTTCTTGTGACCATTTTACTTCTCTCTTCTCCTCTCTCTCTCAAGTTCTATAAGAACTAGCCATTTTGGCCATTGTAATCTATGTTCCACTTGAGTATGGCAAAGCCCTACTCAAATGCATACCATTTGATCAATAATAATAATTATTTTTACCTCTTAATGATATTTATTAGTTTTTTTTACTTGAATGTTATATCTTGATTAGTGAAGACTATGGATTCCTTAGCATGTTGTCTCATTCTTGCATCTTATTTGCAGTTGGAAAGCTTCTTCTTATAGGGCATGTGAAGTGTTCTAGGATATGTCCAAGTTTGAATTAGTTTTTATATTCATTATTTACCTCATATTTCTTTTTTCTATTCCTCCTATATTTTCACATTCATCCATAACCTCACAATGTAAAATTGATGTGAGAAGATGAAGATTGGAGAAGTGTAGGTTGAATTTGTCTCTTGATTTATTGTGTAACATGTTGTTAGTTGGAAGTCATCATATATTTTGGTGTATCACCTCCCTTAGGTTAGTTTTATTTTATTTATCTCTCTCCCTTTTCACCCCCTAAATTTAAGTGCATTTGTGATCCAAAGTGGTACATCAAGGGAGATATCCCTATTTAGAGATTCACCTCATCGTTAGGCTACCCAAAAGTCTAGAGGTGTTTTCATTGTGCCACTTGGATGAGGAAATCTTTGCCATCTCCTCAAAGGGTGAAAATAAAAGTTAAAACACATTCACAAGAGGCCGTTTCTATAATGTATTTCATTGATGATTTAAAACATAAAGTCCATAAAAATATAATGGAAAGTAAGGCATATCACTCTTAGGTTGATTTGAATGCTATTTATGGTAACCCTATAGTGCATAATATATTATATGCACCATTATCTCTCAATTTTAAAATACCCACATTTTCTAATTTCAATGGACATGGAGATACTTATTTAAATATTATAAATTATATAAAATATATGAATAATTACACTAGTAGTCATATTTTATTACAATTATTTCCAAAGATCTTAAAAGATGTTGCATTGAATAGGTTTCAAAATTATCTTTCTAGTGGATCTTAAATACATATGATGAGTTAGAATAATAATTTATTATGCACTTTATCCATAATAAGGTACCTAGAGTTACATATTAGTAATTACCATCATTACATTAGGGAAAGTCAAATCCAGTTCATGATTACATATTATGGTTTAAAACATGTATGTAATAGTTTACTTATCAACCTGCATTTTTGGAGAAATAATACATATTTTTTATAGGCCTCATTTTTCCTTTTAAGGATAAATTTTTGTATCAAACATATAATTCAATCCATAATATTTTCTATTAGATAATGGTATTAGAAAATAAATTGGGACCAGTGAAAATAAATACAAACATATTTTGATATTGTTTAAAACTAAATCCACATTGTCCCAAGGAAAAAATTCCATAGAATCCACAAGTTAAATTACTAAATAAAGAGAAACTTTCAATTTTCATATAATCTCTTATAGTCACTAAAACACCTTATGATAAAAAGAAACCTATATAGTTTGATTCATAGATAGACCTCATGAAATGATTAAGAAATTATTGGATATAAGGATGATCGTTCTTCCTCCTAATCATTATCACCCATCACCTTGATTATACATAATAAAAAATATACCTTATTTCAAAAGGAATCACATTAATGGTCATCAATATGTTGATTGTTTTTCACTTAGAGGCAAGTTTGTGTACTATGCTGATATAGGTATTATCATGTTTATAAATAAGACATCCAAGTATCCTTATCCTCATTCCACTAGATCACATTCCACCATTATTGATTTATCCCAATAATTTTATGCTAAAAAACCAATGGTTACTCATGATGTTTCTATAAATCCATCTAGAGAACAAAGTTATGAGAGATCAATGGTATCACCATTTCACTAGTATTAGAAGCTAGTACAATAAGATAAACAAAATTATATTAATGTGGTAATAAAAGGAAAAAAATAATCAATTAATAATTACGATGAAATAACTTGTAAACATATTTATGATAGATTCTACACATATTCATTATATAGTTATTCACCAAAATATAGTTCCATAATCTGAGTGCAATCATTCAGGCTATGCAGAATGATCATGTGGTTCACAGTTTTTATTCCCTTTAGGTTGGTCATATGATTATGAAAGGTATAGATAGTTTTTACATAATACTTAGATAGACATTATAATTATATTATAAAAATTATAAACATGCAATTCAATAAAAAACATACACTTAAAAGTAAAGTTTACACCAATCAATAAATTAATAACAAATTAAAATACTAAAGTAAAACACACACACACACATGTTTATATATGTATGTATATATTTATGTCTGTATGTATGTATTTATAATTTGTATAATAAAAAGACATATAAGGAAAGTTTATAAAATAAAAAACTAATCACTCGATAATAGGATCCTGATTCACATGTCCCTCTACATCCATATAAACATCCTCTATATCTACTAATACTAGAGACCTAGAGGTAGAATCCAAAGATCACCATGTGTTCTAGATATATACCTCTCTACTTGTAATCATCATACATAGCCAATCTAGCCTTTATATCTGTGTGCTCCCTCTATAACCAAACATACTCATCTAATAATCTTGGACCTATTAAAACAACTAGGTTTTTTGGGGGAATTCATAGTATCTTCCCCTCCTCTCTCAATTCATATGGATATGTTTCATCCCAAACATATGCAATAGTAGCAATGATAACTTAATCAAATAATAGAGTGTATAAATGGCAACCATTGTTGCTTGTTTAATGAGACCACCATCCACTACATCATTAGGAACATGATGAGTCAAATCAAGTAATCATAATCCAATATTACTCATCACCTTCAAAGACACAAAATTAAATACATTATATACTACTAAAAATACAAAAACTAAAGTAAAACAACAAACTAAATCAAACATCTTATACCTCCAACAACCTTCAAAATCACCAAGTCTAACACATCATCATCAAATCCATATCCTCCACCTAGTAATAATAAATCCCACCTATGATATATTCACCATAAACTATAAGTGTCTATGCACCCAACATCATCTACTTTTGAGATATATATAATAGGATATACAAAAATGGGGGAAACATCAACATTATATGGTCTCCCTCTATCTCTTGGACTCATTTAATCTCTAACACTCCATTCTCACACCCAATAATTTGGGGGCACATATTGTAGAACACTAATATTTTAAGTAACTCACTAATACTAAAAACACTCATATACATTCAATCACCAATCATGATACCAGTAACTAACATAGATCTAATGAAACTATGTGTCATCCTCTATACAACATCCAAATGATCAAATCAATAGTTAACTCATCCAAAAATATCCTACAAATCATGGTGATCTAATCTCACACCTTCCCTCTACTTACCCATCTCTGTGAAAATACCTATGGGTGTTCCCAACCATAATGAGGTATCCCAGCTAGTTGAGTGACCACAATGTTCACATAGGCCTAACAATGAAAAATTATGGCCAACCCAATCCCTCCATTGAATTATTCCCATGTAAAATGGTATAGATCATGATATAAATATGCCAACATGGTACAACCCAAGGAATACATCATACCATTCTCATCAATATCCTGAATGATGGTATGCATTATGTAAAAAATAGAAATACCATGACTGCCTAAATCTACAAAAGAGGCCAATAGAACAACAAGAAACTTCCACACACATAAAACACAAAATAATTTTTTTTATAAAATAATAACATATGAATCCCCATCACAATGATGATGCTCATAAGGTCTCCCAATTTAATATTTATAGTCAAGATCCTTAGGGACCTACCCCATAGCTACCTATAAAACATCCATATCTCCAATAATTGAAAATAACAATATCTTCCACACATCCTCTAAAGTAATTATCATCTCTCTAGTGTATAACCAAAAAGTACAAGTGTTAACATACCTCTACTAAGCTCAAATGGTCATCATGTGAATATCATATGATATTAAATCTAACCAACCTACATAGATAAAGTTAGTCATCTTAAAAATAGATATATCCTCATCAATTAGGGGTAGGGAACAACTGCCCCCATCATCTAACCTCATCAAAATTATCTATAGTGGATGTCCTCCTACACAAATTGAAAAATAAAAAATTTTACATAAAAAACTACCAAATATGAATCTAAACACAACACAATTAAATATTCACTAGCTTATTTCTAAATCAGATAAAAACTGGATGTAGTCATTCCATAAAAAATAACAATTGAATGACATTTTAAAATTTTAGACACAACCATTACATGTCAGGATAGTTTTGACAAGTCAAGGATGGGGCCATATACGTGGATTATTAATTGATGATGTTCTTATCATTTTTATAATGTGTTCATTTCTTGAAAAATTAGAAATTAAAATTCATATAAAATTAAAAGTATCTAACCTAAGGAAAAATTTAGAAAAATGCAAAAAATAGATTTTGGTGCTTACCAATTACACATCCTCATCATCCTAAATCATTTCCTCCACCTCCTTGAATAAACTACAAAAAATGGATCTAATTTGAGGCATTTTTTCAATCTAGAACTCAAAATTCCAAATTTTTCAATTTAAAAAATGAATAGTAATTTATAAAATTACAAAATTATATATATATATATATATATATATATATATATATATATATATATATATATATATATATATATATATATATATATATTAGTACCTAGGCCACCATACTATAGTCTGGTGTCAATTATATCATAATCCTTGGCATTACACATTTATCGATTGATATCTTGTCAACCATAACTAATTTATAAGCACTATCTCTTTCATGTGTAAGATAATCATGAATTTCTATGTATTGCTTACATCTTGATCTCACATAGACTCTTTCATTATCTTGGTATCTCATATTCTATTTTCTTAGGTAATTGATTCAATACTATGAGAACCCATATAGCTTCAAAATCCAATTTCTAACTATTACTAATGCTAAAAATTGATCACAAACATAATCAAATCATAAACTACACTAAAAATTGATACTACATTAGCTATTTTTTTGGTCCCATCTACTTACACCAATTTCATACCCTCACCCAAATGGGGGCATGCATAGGCACTATTTATAACAAATATAATACACAAGGGGTAGTTGATTCAATATATACCCTTTATATGTCACATTTGGACTCAATTTGTACCTCATATTACTCAATATATATTTAGTTTTGGCTCATAATGCTTCAATTTATATAAATTTTACTTAGTTTATTGAAGTGTTACTCAGGATATACATAGATTACACATGGTTTTGTCACAATATAATATAAGGTTGTGATATATTAACACAATTACTTAGAATATGTTTAGCTGATTTCATAAAATAGTATTGCACATGTATCTTTACTTAGACAAGTATGCACCCTAAATATAGTAGTGCAAGTGTTTTTTGTCTAAATAGAGTGGCAATGTTGAGATTGACATAGGAATATTTTTTTTTTAATGTTATATATTATTAAATATTACTATAATATTTTCTCAAATAAGATTAGTCAATTTACTCAGAATTGATAGATTTCACCAAGAATGGGGCAGGGGCATGACATATATTCTCATTTTACACAATATGACTTAGTTTTTATGAATATTATGATAATGGGGGTATGGTTACAACACATCCACGTAACTAAAAAAGTATTTCTTAGAATTTAGATTCCTAACTCAAACTATATAACTCAATATGCTTTATTATTAGATTGGGGGCATTTGTGTGATGTATGCTCTCATCTCTTTTTTTTCCACTAGATTGTACAAAAGGAATGGATATGCATGTCATTATCTATGTGGTATACATCATATTCAATTCAAAATTATACATACACTAGTTTTACACCTGATATCTCACTAGTTTTCACTAGAATGAATCATATATCCATATGTAGTGGTTGATTCAATTTTTATACTAGTATTTACCATAGTACCTAGAATATTGAGTCATTTTGGGATAAATTTAAAATAATGTTTTGACTTATAGACACACATCTAACCAAAAAAAATTGGGAAAGGTTTATCTTGGTTCTATACATCATAGTGATTTTACTCAAATTATGCACATGGACTCCATATCAAAGTTCATATTCATAGGCATCACTCAAATTATTGTTTAATTATATGGCTAAAAAGAGAAAAATATTATAGACTATTCTTCTCTCCCCATGGGGTTATCAACATTGAACCCATGTCATCTCCATTTTTAAGCAAACATATGCAATGCAAGTAAGCTCATGTATCACCTTCTTCATTTTAATCTAGTGTTTTTACTTTATTGAATTACTAAAATAAAATGTGGGAAAATTTAAACAACTAAATTTTATCAATAAAACACAAATATTATGTATTTTATAACCTGTATATCTAGATCCTCCTGATGTTAAAGTTAAGACTTTATCATCATGTCTTATTTTAGTCCCATGTCTTCTCCTTTTGATCATTCACAATGATTTTCACATTGTATTATTCTTATATTCTAATCCCCATTAGAGTCACAAGCATCATTGGTATGTATTTTCTCTTTTCTCTTATTGTCTTCTTGATTTTAGACAAGACTAATCTATTTAAACTATCACACTCTATGGTTTTTTCCAAAATGAGTGGTGTTGTCTGAATATATCTTTTGGAACCTATTTCAAGATATGCTTCATTTGGACCTATTTTTATGGTTGTTGTATTCCTTCTAATTTAGTTTGGTCTACTAGTGATTTTTTAAATTCAAATTTGGGATTATTATATTTAAAGGGTCCTAAGAGGCATTTTACATCTAGCACTTATCTATCTAGCAAAAGCATAAAAAAATAAAATCACATTACAAAAACACAACACATAATTTTTTTATTTTAATTTTATATTTTACATATAAATTTCATGCTTGGACCAAGAGGAGGTCCTCGACAAAGAGCCTTTAGATTCTCATTAGATATGATCTAGCCACACACACAAAGTAGATGGAGAAATACATCAGCCCGAGGTCCATTTTTGGGACTACATAAGTATTGATATTTATAGAGGGGTTATTTGAGGATATCTAAGATATTAACCTTACATGCCCCCCCCCCCTTCATTTGATTTCTATTTATTTTCTTGTGTAGGCCATTACTAGGATTTTTATAAGAAGAGAAGATAAAACACAGACTATACCACATGATCACATATTTGTGATAGGTTGAAATAATTATATAGGTAATATTGTATAGTTTCATAATTTTTAGTTTTATTCCATAGTTAAAATAGATGAGATTAGGATTTTCAAAAAAAAGCATGGTCATTGTTGTTCGAATCTTTTGTCCATATCCAAATCAACTAAATTGTCATATCAACTAATCTAAAATAATCTCAATCAAATTAACATTTAATCATAGTCATCTATATTCCTACATTTATATATAATAAATAAGTTATTATTATCCTTCTTTCTATCTTTTGGTTAAAACCTTAATTCTTAATGTGTTACAAATAGATGTGAGTGAATGCCTATTTTACCTGCAATCTATTTGACTCAATTATTTATCTAATTAGATTAAAACTTATTTAATCAATTTTTTTGATAAAATAATGAATACTATGTGAATTAATTTCAAGACATCCATATTGTAACATATAATAAATTCATTGTTGCATTTAAGAATCACTTTCTTATAAAAAATTACAATTTCAATTTTATCATAGGAAAACATTGCATTTCAAATAGAGATTTATTTTTTAAATCAAATTGTACATGAAGTATAATTATAGGTATAAAGCTCATCCATTAATCAATATGTCCACTTTTCCATATAAATACTCAATCGGACTTGAAAAAAATATTTTATGGTTAATCATAGCTTCAAATATATCATAATGAGATACCATATGAAAGAACATTTTGTTTCAACTTTAGAAAAAATTAAGGTTTTTAAAATTTCATATATGAAATTATTATTAATGATCAACTGTAGAATGTTAGTATTAATTCAATAAATAATACAATAATGATATTCTTAGTTAGGGTTTTATAAGAACCATAGGATAAGTCTTAACCATATTAGGTCCAAATCTACATCAAATAAAGATTCATGAAATTTGTCAATAACTAGTTACATTATACCAAGAAAATTTCAATATCACTTCTCAGGTTTTACTAGGGATACACATAACAAACCCTATTTTTATTAACCTTCATTTGAGGTCACCACGTGTAGATTAATTTATCGCATAACCTCCTATTTAAACACTTGATACACAAAGTTTGTTTCAAATTTCACAAATTCATGAAAATAACATTTTCATATTCAAAAACTTGAGTATGCCATGTACACTTTCAATAAAAAATGAAAAAATATCAAGTATTAAATGAATAACCCATATCAAATACTATAGTAGTTACCTAGAATATAATTACTAGAAGTTTACAAGAAGTCTAATAATACTTAGTAGAATATAATTTACTAGATACTTACATTTATATCAACATTTATCACACTAACACATTAGATAAGATTATGAAACGACCCCCAAAAGAAAATTTGAGTGTCATTTTATTTAGATTGCAAGCAGAGTTATGAATATAATTCACTATATGTGTTTGGGATTTGTATAATGCACCCACAACCCATAACTAATGTTATGCATGTAAAATTCCCTTCATAAACTATTTATAATATTCAAGAAATCAAAACATACAATATTACATTGTGAAAGCCAAGACTCATAATGTAAAAGAATCATTGCACTATAAAATTTAGGTCTTAACCATAATTGGATCAACCAAAGACAAAGCATGCCTAAATAATCCTATAGGAATGTATAAGCTTAAAAGGATGTCCTTTCTCATTTAACTTCATACATATAAGATATATTCAATGGTACTATCCTATACATATCTTTATACTAAGACCTTGTAAATTTAAAGATCAGTGCACCACATTTAATCATATAATCATGCCTTCATCAATTTAAATAAACTTGCAAGTTATACATGCATGGCACCAATTGAGCTTGCGATACCAAATTTCCAAATTATTATTAGGATAAACATGCATGGCTACAATATCAAGTCCTTTTCATGACTTAAAAATATAATTAAATATATAACCATTCCTTTTTAAATTTCATGAATGACAATCACTTGAATCAAGCATGCATAGTTTCACCATCACACATTCCTTTATACTTGTAGTGGAATGAATCAAGCTTGTTGTTGTATTAACAAAATTCATCTTAAAATTAAAAATAATTTATTATGCATAATTCATGCTCAAGAAACCCATGCAATAACATCACGCTATATCTACCATGTATGGCCACTTCCAACACCAAATTCAATGTAATAAACACTAATAATAACTTGTTACAGTCATATAAAATAAATGAAAACTCTTAATAAAGATATATAAATAATAAAATTAACAATTTACATTGCTCAAAAATTAAATTCTAGAATACCAAAAATTCATACATCCAACTAATAACTAACTCAAGTTCATTTTAATTTAGTTGTATCTTACTAGATTTAATAACCTTTTCATTCTAACTGGAGTCTATAAAATCAATAAGAAAAAATGATTACTCTTAAAATCATGCTGTAGGAAGAGCATTGAATTGTTGTAGGATATTTATCTTTTTAAATAATAGAATATAGTCATATTAGAACTTGATTTTATCTCTTAATACTCAATAAAAATAATTTAGATATGCATTTTAAAGGTTAAAATGATGAGAATAAAACCCAAAAATAGTTTTTTATATTACTCTACATTTTATGAGTAGCAAGTACATCAAATTCAAGTTTATATGAAAAATATATCATACTCTTTTACATTACAAGAAGTTGTTACAAAAATAATACATAGCAAGAGTAATTTTTAAACATGTTATAACAAAGAATTTAATCACTTCAACCAAGTAAAAATAGTTCCAAACACATCATGAAATAACATCTACCAAATAATCCCTATATCGCCCCAACTTGTCTTATGAGCCCTCCAATCGGTGGCCCTCACCTCTCCAACCATCAACTGGGTGGTGGAGTCAGGTATTCAAGATTTGGAAAAAGGTGTGAGTAAGATATTTTAGCCATAATTGAGTAATTTACAATAGTCACACAACATCATAAAATACATGAACCTTAACATCATGGACTAATAGTGCCAAGAATAATACATCAAAAAATTCACAAGTGACACTTGCATAAATAGGCCTATTAGATCTATCAAGCATCAAACATAGGATAAAACATCTAGATCTATAAATTTTTTAATCAAAAGCAAAGAATTATCTCAATCATGTTTTCACCCAAGCAAGCAAAATCAAAGAGGTAAAATAAGAGCAAATAACTCTTTTACACCAATACTTCTAAATCCATCAAAATCCAAGCAAAATAAAAACATGCAAGCTTGACTATAGTGCCATATTTTCATAGGCTACCATTAAATACCAATAGGTTCAAATAAAATTAGAAATAATAAAAACCTAATAGATGTAAAATAATTACAACAAAAAAGAAACACCCATTTGGCTAATAAATAAATATCACATAGAAAAGAAAACACCCAACATGCCATTTAAGGCAACACTTTCTAGCCATGAATAAAATAGAATAAATAGCCAGGGTTTTAATAGTTGATCTCCAAATATATTTCAATAATAAATTTGATTTCTTTTAAACCTTGTACACCAGGTAAAATTTTAATTCACATCCAGGTATGAAGAATCAATCCAACTCCATAAAGCCATAAAAAGATAAAACTCTAACGAGAAATAATAATGCATCACTTACTTGGCACAAATCTATCATATGAAAAAGAAAAATAAACTTCTCCTTGATTACCCTTCACAAAAATGAAATTCTTGCCCAACTCTTTCCTTTTCATCCATGGCTTTCTCTCATTTTCTCCTTTCTGCCCAGGCACAAATTTTACAAGACATTAAAGCCTATTGGGATGAAATCCAAGCTTGCACTATTATCCATGGCTTCCATTTTTTATTTAGGGTTTCTCTAATAACCAACACAATAAAAATAATATTTTATCAAGTAAAACAATTGATTACCTTTTTGGGTGAAGAGTTAACCCTTAATGCTATCATTTACCTTAAAGAATAAACTTTTAATTTATATTTTTTTTCCCTTCTTTTTATTTATTTATCTATTTATTTATAAATAGATATATTTTATTATAATTATAATTATTTTTTATTTTATTTTTTTATTTTAGTTATAATTCATGGCTAAACTCCACAACTCCTTTATGGTCATCATGGCCTAACAAGAATTTATTTAATAAATAACATTAAGAATGGGTTGCTTATTACCCACAGAGTTATTAAATAAAGGCCACTATGGAGTCCTTCTCCATTATAATGTGTGGCATTAACCTTATTGAGGCCTCTTGGAAATAAAACCAAGACAAGAAGACTTAAATTAAATAAATTTAATCACAATATGATCTATGGTGGGAAACAAGTTAACAGGGTTGATATGATCATTAAAGTATTTGAGCCCCTTAACGACCAAAATAAAGAAAATGATAGCTGAGACAAAATACATCTTATCAATAAGTCAACACATACAAGACACCAAACAAAAATAATAATAAAAATTAAAAGAGGACATAACCATGATCAAGCAAAATAAAAATATGAAATATCAATTAAGAGTAAACAAATAAAATAAGATAAAATAGAGACATCAAACATGTTACAACTACTCAAGGAATAGATGGCTCATTACCATTATATTTTTTATTTAGTGTTGGTATTATCTAGCTACTCACTACCTCTACCATTATTACCCTAACTACCGAAATCCACCGTCAGCCTAGCTCATGTACCTGTGAACCCTGTAGCCACAAAAACATGGCATCAATAGTATTTACTCTACATAGAAAAACATATATACATGTAAATATGAACTAGATTATTATCAAAATATAAGAGTATATTAATGGCATAATTAATATACAAGATCAAAGTATGTTGTTGTAGGATCAAATCAATCATCATCTATATGTAAGCATCAGATGATCAGTACTATAAAATATGTTATTACTTCAAAGAATGTTTGTCAAAAATGAGTCAAATAGAAGGTTATGACATTCTCCTCCCCTTAATGAGGAGTTGATATGATGAATAATAAAAATATCCATGGATAGTGTTGTTTAAACAACTACATATCTTATCATGTAGCATCTCTTTCACTTAATAGGTCCCATTATAACAAGACTTGTTGATTCTCTATGTTCCTTTTTAAGAGTTTGATCATCCATCTATTTATTTTAATAATATACTAGTTTACAAAAAGTACCATAGATACATGAAAATTTTGAATCCTTCAAACAAGAGATTTATTAGGTCATGTTTCCTTAAATAAAGATTCACAAATTTCCATAACCAATGGAGAAAGGATCTAATCAAAACATCCAATAATAATTTATACTATAACTTTTTAACATTTTTAACCTCCTATGAGCAAAGGTCATGTTTTAGATCAATGATACATACTTAAATTTTTACATTCATGTTGTTGGGACTAACATCCCCCTTTTTTACTGCTTTGCAAAATAGGGCCCTTGTTAATATTTCAAAACATTCATATCCTAACATGGTTTACATGGTATTGTTACTTCTTGAATTAGGGTATCATCCACCTAGAAATGGAATGGGTTCTTTCCTAGTTAATTATGCTTTATTAACTAACCCTAATGATGATAAATCTTGAATGATGAAATGCAGGTTTCATGGAGGAAGGTAGGGTTCCAAAGCAAGAAACCCTAGGGGTTTGAATTTAAATTTTTGTAGGAGAAAATTTAGTGGGAATCGGTCCTTTTAAAAAACCTTAAGTTTAATTTTATATTAATGGTTGGTTATGTTTTTAAACATGCTTGAACCTTGACATAAAATTATTCTTAAGTCCCCATTTATGTTCCTTCCCCTTTTAAAGCCCACTTAACCCTATTTAATGTTATGTCCCAGAAGCCCTTTTTCATCCTAAAGGATTTAAAGGCCTTATCCACATATCATCCTAAGTTTAATCCTATAGTGCCTTAATATTTATTCAACACGAATCAATGGTTAATGTTCACCCAAAAGCCTAATCGAATGGCATGAGATCCTCCTAAGACAAACTACATGCTAAACACTACTCATTAAAAAAAATTCTATGGTATTTATTTTGATGACCTCGCTCCTATAATTTGATGTTCACAAGGATGTCTTTGATGTTAGTGAGGCCTTCAAAATAAGTTCTGTCCAAAATTTTATCTTTAGTCCAAAAGGGCACCTTCTAAATGTTAAAACTTAGGCTTATCACATTAAAACTTAGGTCATATTGTTTTTTAATACTATTAATATAAGAATTGATCCCTCAGCCTAAGCCTATGTATATTATGAACTGACTTAATATTCATGCATCTTGTAGGATCTAACGATCCATGTTCATTATATGATCTTAATCTAATGGTGCAAGATCAAAAGTTTTGCCAAAGGATGGAGAAATTAGAAATAACCTCCTGGATCACAATCGATGGTTCACTCTTCATCATTGAGACTAATTTGATAGCTTGAGTTGACCCCAAAGTCTTGAGAATACTGAGAATTTGATGTGTGGCATGTTGCCATTAAGCTAAAAAAACCTCATGAGCTTAAAATTGATAGTCACACTCTTATCATTTGACATTTGCAAGGATGGCTTTGACATTAGCAAGAACATGAAATTTAAACACAACTAACCTATTAACCAATCGACGTTGACCTCATGGATCATGATCAATATCTCTCACTCAATCATTGATCCTAATCTAATGGTGTGAATTAGAGGTGGAATTTTTGACTCAAGACCTCATAACTTGATGGCTTCATACCTAGATAAACTACATCTAATCATTTCTTAATAAAAATAGAGTGTGCCACTTAGTGTAACTTGATCATTGAGGACTTGAATGCCCAATCAAAATGGACTTTTGGATCTTAATCAAGGGATCGCATTCATCCTTAGATATTGATCTAATAGAGCAAAATAAAAGGCTCTATTTAAAAACAAATGGCTAGTCTTAAAAAAATTCCCACAAGATGCCATGAAAACATGCTTAAAGAGGTCCACGTAAGTACCATGTAAGCACTAAAAGGTAATCCCAAGATATGGTACATTAAAAAAGACAATATTTTCATAAGTGGTGCCATTTATAAGATCTAAGGAATACATACATTTATGAAATCCATCACCTTTACCATTAAATCCTTAAAAACCCTACTAGAATAGCTTAAAGCCTTGAAACTTGACTAATTGAGGACCTAACTGCATTCAAAAAGCAAAAATTATCATCCTGAGTATCAAGGCTAGTCATATTCTAAGGTAATTAAGATCATGGTAGTGGCAAGGCAATAGTGGAAGGAAGAGACATAATTGTATCTATCCATAGACCATGAAGGGAGACACTTTGGGGACACCAAATTAGACATAGGGGCATTAGCCAATGGAATGAATAATTGGTCTAAGATTTTATTTGCCATTGAAGAGTTGCATCCTTTATCATCTAGTGAGTAAAGGGTGGTAGTAACCAAAATAAATTTTGATGACTTGGTTATAGTCCAAATGATAGGTCTTCATCAAGTTGCTACCAAACTAGAGGTACTACCCTATATTAACATCCTTACACCCTTGTTTATGGATTGTAAAATTGATAATGACTGGATTATCAAAGAAAGAGAGTTAAGGAGGATTGCTTATGTTTTCCTAGTAGCCTTTAAAGGCTAATATAAACTCCCTAAAGCCCATATTGACCTCCCCTCCACAAAAGAGTAGACTACCCAACATAGCCTAGATGTCATCTTAAGACCATGGTTAATCCAAGGGACTCATGTGGTTAAAAATCATGATGGTAGGATCTCCATCATATGATTTAAGGAGGGCATTAAGATCATTATGACATTACTAAACAAAGCCTCTAGAGTAGCCACCACCACTTATGTTGACCTTAAGTGGGTTTTTTACGTATACTTCATGATAGATTAAAAGTTGACTCCACCTATTAGGGATCTAATTGGTATCTACTTAGGAAGGCAAGTTTTTGGCATTAAGAAGAAGACAATTCAGTAATTCACCATGATGCCCTATCTATTGGACTCATTAATGGCATCCACCCATATTCCTAGTGTTAAATATTGGTCCTCTCATAGTAGAATCACCATCTCCCATCATTACTCCAAGATTTATATCTTCAAGTATAGGGATCATATGTAATTCATCTATGACTACATATATCCCATATTGTTCTAGAGCATCATAGGATACCCCATTTCTAGGATACACCCTCTTGTCAAAAGATATGTTGATCTCATGGGAGACATTTGGTTTTATCTAGAATACACTATCTTAGGATTGAGGGTACCATGACCCAACCATTTAGGTTTCTTGTTTATGTTCCCCTTAAGTTGGCTGAACAAGAAATTGCTTACCAAATTTCTTATGAAGTTGATAACATTTGTGGAGAGAAGAGGAAGGGCATTCTACATCCCTTCCCATTTTTGATTAGGAGAACCTTGGTTAGGGACTGGAAGCAATTAGACATTGTGTCTAGATAGAGGGATGCCTTCTACTTTCAGAAGGATGAACTAAAATAATGGGACCTAAACAACAAAGTTGTCCCTCACTTATAATAAAAGTATCTAACCAAGGTGGCATATGAGCACATGGTTGGTCATTATGATTATTTATATAATAAAGCTACAAACTTGGAAGATGTCGTTGATAGATATAGACAACATGGTTTCAAGCTTGAGAATAGATTACAAAGGGAGGAGAAACTAACTAGGGAGAGATGGAAAATGAACCCATTATAGTATCATTTGTTTCCTTCCACTTCAAGTGCACCTCCAAGTCAGCCACCGTAGCTAACACTTGAAATTCAATGAGCAGATGAAAGAAGACTAGAAAAAAGGCTAGGTGAAGACCCTTCATCATCAACCCAACCTCTAAGGACATCTTCCCTAGTAGAGCACATTGTTATTATTGGCTTAGAACCATATGAAATAGTGGATGAGTTCTTCAATGAACTTATAAAAACCTATGGATCTAACCAAGAGGGTGAGGAAGCCATAGTTGAGGTGGCTTAAATTGAAGGACTGCAGATAACTGAGGAAGAGAAAGGGAAAGAAGTGGCATTGGAATTGGTCCTTGTCACTCAAAAGAAGAGGGAAGCTGAGATGGACCTTGTTCCTAGGTCCTCAAAAAGACCAAAGGTAACATGGACCCATCGCACCAGTGAAGTGAACCTATTCAATGATGAATTCTCAATGCATGGCCCTGTTATCCTAAACTAGTTCATAAATGGGAAATTCCAAAAGATTCCATCCCACTCTCATTCATAGGCAATCACCAGCACTTTAGGTGTGGACACCCATGATAATATCAAACCTTAGATCAAAGAGCTCATGAAGGAGAAATAAAAGAGGATAATTATTGAGGTTTTATGAGAATGTTACAAAAAAATGAAAGATCTAAGAGCATCTAGTGGAACTAGGATTGAAACCCCAGAGACACCCAAACTCTTTGAACCAGTGGCCACTATCATGTATTATATAGATATAGTAGGGTTTGGAAGGGTGAAAACCAAGAAAGCCACCATTGGAATCAAGGATTTTACCTTTCAAAAGGTGGAAAGTTTTACAGGCCTAACTCCTATACAAGGGAAAGCCATAGGGGATCATGCCATACATCAAGAGGATGTGGCAAGTTTCATGGTGGTCCAATCAGTAATGACCTTGGATAGAATCTAGGGGATGCAGTAGAGGATCATTAATCTATAAAAGAAGAAGAAAGACTTAGAAGAATAGGTTACATTTTCAATCCCTGAAGATGAAATGAAGCTACTAGATAAGTCCTTCTTTGACACATTTAAAGGGTTAAAGGTCCTAAAGCTTAGATAAAATACCTTGACCCATAAAATTGAGAAAGCATAAACATCAACCACTCAGTGGAAAAACTTTAGAGATCAAGCAACTAAATTGATTAATGTGCATCACACCAAGCAGGTCCAAGGCATCAAAATCATCAATTTGAATCATTTGCATGCCCTCTTAGGAGTCATTGAAGATAGCATAATAGACCTAAACAACTGGTGTGATAGTGTCAGTAGTTTCATAGAGGAGGACAAAGGCTTGATGGCAAGGATGGAGGAGCTCTTAAAGGACCTATTAAAAATACCATCCATGACCAATGCTATAATCCTGATGGAGGATGAGGAGTTCATGAAAATGGTTAGTCTTCACATCTAGAGCATTAAAGACAACTAGGGCTAGTATACCAAGGATAATTAGAAGGTCCTTAGTATCATCATCAAAACTAGAAAGCAAATTACAGAGGCCAAATGCATCTAGGAACTCAAGGCTAAAGGTGATAGGGAATTTGACACATTGGCAAGTCAAGAAGAGGATTGTTTGATGAAGCCTACTATAAATTTTGAGCTCATCAATGAATAATACATTAAGGTAATGAACATCCTTATATAGTGACTCAAGGGTCCCACCAATGTAGCATAGAAGAATATTCTTTTGTAAAATATATGCTAGTTTATTAGCATACATTTATCCTTTGTCAAAATCGGCATGAAAGCCTTTTGCATTGTATCTTTGTATTAAGGACAACTATCCTTAGTTTGCATGTGGATATTTTGAGATAGTTAACCAGTAAACCACCTATGTTTCCTATAAATAGGTTAGGATTAATAGTTTTTAAAGGGGGACTCTGAGCAATTTGTATACAAAAGAGCATTTAATAGAACTATGGAATTTTGAAAAGATTGTCAAAATAGTTTGTTAAAAGCCAATGTTGTCTCTCAAATTGCATGTTATTGTCTTAAATTTGAATGGTTCTCTACATCTTGAGATACATTTTCTATCATACAGATGTTAATTTATGCTAATGTTAGATAAAATAAAAATATCTTAAGTATACTTCATTTTATTTGATCTGCATTTGGATGTGCATATGCTATTTAGGTTACAGTAACAAACTTTTAAAGTAAACTTGGTTCTTACTTGTGGTTTATATATCTTCTTTGAAGCTTGCCTAGTTTGTGATGCAATTTGAGTTTATACTATTTTACACCATAAATTGGTTCATGTATACTCAAAGTAATTATAACTTTGTCATAATATTTGAGATGGAAATTTGTAATCGCATTCTCTGTTTTGCCTTACACTTCCTTTTTCTATTTTCTTTGTCAAACTCACCTAGTTTAAATATCATTGTTAATATCCATTTCGATTAACTTGTAGGCTTGGATTATCACACATATCTAGACATTGGTGGCTCCCAAACACCAATTTAAATAAATATTGTGGATAGTTCCTATACTTTGCTTCTATTCCACCACAAACATCACAAAATTGTCACAAACTAAAACTCATGCCTTGGATTCTTTGATTCCTAAAATGAGAAGTGTTCATCAACACTAAAGAGCACTTATGAGGTAATTATAATCATCAATAGGGAGGTTCCCATTGGCACTAGATGGAGGGCTTGCTTGATCAATTGAAATGATTCCTACATTAAATATATAGGATTCTTAACCCTTATGAGTGATTATTCACTCTAAGTGTAAATATCCTTTATCTAGGTGGTTTCTCACATATATTTGCACTTTGTTAGGCAAAGATCTTAGTTCTTTGTAAGGAAATGGTTAAATTATAGTCAAAATGGCTTTAAGAATTAAGAATTCATAATATTTAAATTTATAATGGTTTATTTCGGTTGAAGATTGATCATTCTTAGTGAATCTTAGGTTCATTTGAGTCACAAGTTGTAAAGAATGACCATGTTTTCATAATTCAACACAACTTTGAGCTTAGGTAGTCAAAGATATATGTCCTTTATCCATTTATGATAAAATATTCAACAAAATAGGCTTAGTGTGTAGGTTGATTATAGTTATTTGAGAATTCTAACTTGTTACATTGTATTTTAAATATGATCCTTAATCTTCAAGTTGAAATTGCCAAGGATTAGGACCAGATCACATTCAAAGACAAGCAAGCCCTTGTTCAGGATAGAAACTCACAAGAGAACTAGGAAATATAGAGGAAGGTGTAGATGTTATAAGTATCTACCATCTTCACCCTTACAAGGGGTTCTTACATTCAATTTTCACCCATATATAGCATGGATTGGAAGTTCCCCCATCAATGTACTAGGTGTAGTTCATGAGTTACCTCGTAATCCTAAAAAGTACTTGCCAATATTTAATCCAATTGATGTTTTAACTACAAAAGAACATGTTAAGTCTTTCAAAGCTACCTTAAGGTTATTAAATGTTATTCATGAAGATTTAACTTGCATATTATATCCTTTTACATTCAAAGATGCTGCATATGAATGGCTCCTCTATTTGCCTAATAATTATATTACCTTGTGGAATAATTTTGACACTGTCTTTATTGATCAATTTGGGAAGATCATAAGCCCCTATGTCATTTATCACCAATTTACTACCATTAAGATAGATGTAAATAACCCCATTATATCCTTCAATGACAGGTTCTAAAATATGTTTAGTTAGACCATGGATCCATATAAACCTAATGAAGCTTTAGCTATGGAATTTTACAAAGATGCAATAGACCCCATGACTTCTATGTTCTAAAAAGAGCTTTCCCAGTTATCAACACATTAGCTCAAGCTTATTCTAAAGTAGTGGTTATCAGTGACCAAATGCAACCTCAAGGATAGAGGGATTATTATATCATAAATGTTAATCCTCATATACCTACATTAAAACTTTTCCCAAATAATAACCAAAATGCTCCAGTATTAAACTAGCTCTTTACTTTGAATGTATATCTACTAGCCATGCTACCCCTAATCAAAACCTAGTTTTCTTGAGTCATTAAGTTACTAATGTATTTCACACTAATGACCAAAAGGCTTTAATACTAATCAATGGCACTAAAAAGAACCAAGTCAAAAATTTTGAGACCCCAAGGAATGAGAATGAATCTATAGTAAAGATGGTCTAAAAGATCAACACAGATTTCTTGTAATTGTAAAAGCAAGTTGGCAATGATAATGACAACTCTGGGAGGAACTTCACTTTCCAAAAGTTCAACTGGCTCGGAAATATATTTTAGAATGATATTTTCTATAATAATAAAGACAATGAGCCTTCCTCTAGCAAAAATATTGTAGACATCAATCTCATTGATATTTCTTTACCAGACTATTGTAGGGTTCATGCTACCTCTAAACATGGTAAGAATGATTATATTGAGTTTTTCGAGGCCTTTGAATCTTTCCAAGAAGAACTCAACACCTTTGATGTAGTCCCAAATAGAGATACTACTACAATTCATTCTATATCCCAGCCATCTGACCAAGTGCACATGGTAGAGACATTTCAATTCCTTTTTCAAGAGGATAATGAGCCTAAGAATATCCCTAAAGAGATTCAAGCATTCCAACAATTATTGAAGACATACCCTCTAAGAAATAGAGAAAAAAAGTAGCCATTAACTACTTCCACTCTCCTTAATAATTATAGGACTCCTCTAGACACTACAACAAGGAATGATCCTGAACCACCTAAGGGTAGTTCTTCCAAATATACTACTAAACCTTCATGCAAAACTGGTTACAACATTGTGGAAGATATGAAAAAGATCAAATCCAATATTAATCTACATGAGCTAACTCAGATTATAGAATAAAGATATTTACGATTGGAATCCTTATCCAAGAAACTTGGGAACTCCCCTAAAAGTGATAATGCAAATGTAACTATGTAAGTAACCAAAGTAGAGTCCTCACCCTTCTTACTTACAGTTAGGATATTTGGGAAGGATGTCCATAATTATCTTTTATATTTTGGAGCCTCAACCAACATTATGCCTACCAAAATATGTGAATAACTTGGGTTAACCCCAATCAAGTCTGATAGGGTGGTTACTCAATTAGACAAATCTAGATTCAAGGTCATTAGGGAACTATTAAATGTGCATATGCAACTTGCCAGTGAACCAATGGTTCAAAAATTCATTAATATAAAATTAGTGGATATTCTCAGTGCTTATGGATTACTCTTAAGTAGATAATGGACTAAAGCATTGAATGGATACATATATACTAATTTTTCTCACTTATGGTTACCTTGGAAAGGTGTGCCAAATCAAATAAGGGTAGAGAGGGAGCCCAGGATGAGACACATGATAACAAAATATAATTCTATCAATGAAAAGGTGAAATTCTTGGATTCTAACTTAGCATTTTTTAATATAGAAGTTACAAAGGAACCTTCTTCCATAAATTCACCTCTAATTCCAAGTTTATGGAAGTTTTATGTGGATGGTGCTAGGTGTAAATCAAGATCAGGAGCTGGTATTGTATTGATAGACCCTATAGAAAATCAATATCATGCTTCCTATAGGTAAAAATTCTCATGCACAAATAATTTAGCTAAGTATGAAGCTCTTATCCTAGGACTGCAACTTGCTATTAAACACAAAGTCAAGTAACTCATTGTCTATGGAGATTTTGAGTTGGTGGTCAACCAAGTAAGAATCAAATACCAATGCAAGCTATCTTACCTCAAGAGATAAAATTTCAAAGTTTGGGATTTGATGGAATATTTTGATGTTCTCAACATCTTATCTATTCTCAAGGAAGAAAATAAAGTTGTTGATGAGCTTACCTCTATTGTGGCTAATCTCATGCCTAATCATGGTTCCCCTAACATCAATATTGAGCTAGTACCATGTCCCTCAGTCCCTAAAAACATAAATCACTTTCAATTTTATGGATTTATTTATTAATTCTAGAGCCTTTAAAACTCACATCATTGATGAAGCTAATGAAATTTCTTCTGAAAGGAAGCTTATTGGTAAAATCATCCAATTGAGTGACAATAAGATACCTAAAGGGATGATTTCATTGGAAAGGATTGTTTATCATGAAAAAATTATTGGGATACCTATGGTGCCTAAAGTAAATGGTAAGGACTATCAGGTGGTATATCTTAGTTCACATGATCAACCCTAATAAGTGAACATAGGAAATTCTTACTCTGAAATGGAAAATAGAAAAGTTAGAGATCTACTTACAAAATATAAGGATGTCATTTATTGGTCTTATGAAGATCTAAAAATATTTGACCCAAGGGTTAGTACTCATACTATCCCCTTCGAATAAAATTGTAAACTCTTTAGATTGAATTAAATACTTGTCAATCCTATCCTAGACTATGATCTTTAGGGAAGTCAAAAAATTGTTGGATACAAGGATTGTGTTTCCTATTAGGCATTCTACTTAGGTTACAAACTTGGTCCCAATAAAAAAAAGAATGGGAAAACAATATTATGCATAGACTTTAGAAATCTAAATAAATGATCTAAAAAGGATAATTATCACTTTCCTTCTCTTTACCAAGTCATCCTGGTTGTTTCAAGATCTGCCATGGTGTGCTTTTTGGAAGGATTTTATAGATATAACCAACTCTTAGTTACTCTAGAAGATAGGATGAAAACAAATTTCACTACTAAATGGGGAACATATGCCTATAAAAGAATGCCATTTGGATTAATTAATACAAGATCCACCTTTAAAAGGGCCAGATGATCTTATAGTTTTCTCCAAGAATAGAGAGGAACACTTTATGTACCTACAACAAGTGCTTAAAAGATGCAGGAGCTATGGAATATTACTCAACCCCAAGAAAAGTATCTTTTATGTCACTAAAAGAAAACTACTATGGCATGTCATTACTAAATATGGGATTTCCATAGATCTAGAAAGAGTGGAAGCCATCTCTAAAATTGAGCTACCCAATATCCGAAAAGAGCTGAAATCATTCTTTGGTAAAATTAACTTCATGAGTAAGTTCATCTCAAGATTTGCTAAAATTTTCAAACATTTGAATGATATACTTAATAAAGATTCTAAAATTTCTTATAATGAAGAATAAAAAAAGCCTTTGCTGATATAAAAAAGGCAATCAGTCAAGCCCCAGTCTTGATAAGTCCTATATTTTCAAAGGACTTTTACTTGTATTCATTTGCTTCTGACCACACCATGGTTGTTGTCTTAACTAAAAATATTGATGGAAGTGATCATCCTATATATTTCATGAACACCAACTTCAAAAATGTAGAGGTAAATTATTCTATGATTGATAAAAAAGCCTATGCATTAGTAAAGGTAGTAAAAAAGTGTAGACACTATGTCCTTAGAAACAAGGTACACACCATCTTACCTGACCCAACCATGAAGCTTATGTTGTGCTATAATGAGCTTGGGGAATGAAGGCGTAAGTGGATGCCAATCCTACAGGAGTATGATATTGAAATGAAGATTTCCAAACTAATGAAATATTATGGATTAGTCTAGATGATAGCCAATACCAATCATAAACTCCATATCATGCAAGTTGAGTAGTATAAATTCTAACCTAATGAGTTGTATGAATCCCTCATCCACTTACTTATCAATGGTAATTTCCCTCTAGGACTCACCAACGAGTGGAAGAGAGCATTGAGACTCAAAACAACTCAATAAAAAATGGAGTCTTGTATAGAAAGATCTTTGAAAGAATATACTTAAGATGTGTGTCTAAAGAAGAGGCTTCTCAAATCATGTCTAATTTTCATGAAAAACTAGGCAGTGGACATCCTTCAGGGAGAACCACAGATCACAAAATTCTTAAGGATGGGTACTATTGGCCCACCATATTCAAGGATGATAAAAATCATGTGAGAGAATTCCATTCTTGCCAAATATTTAGCACAAAAGAACCAAAGTTAGCCATGCCTTTGTAACCTAGAACCACAAATAAAAAAATTCTTAGGGATGGGTACTATTGTCCCACCATATTCAAGGATGATCAAAAACATGTGAGATAATTCCATTCTTTCCAAATATTTAGCACAAAAGAACCAAAGGTAGCCATGCATTTGTAACCTGTGAGAGTAGATAAACCTTTTGCATAATGGGGATTAGACTTTGTGGGGGGTGATCAACCCTAATTGTTCCAAAGGTCACAAGTATGTCTTGATTTCTACTAATTATTTCACACAACCCTAATTTTTCCAAAGGTCACAAGTATGTCTTGATTTCTACTAATTATTTCACAAGGTAAACTAAAGCTATAGCCACCAGACAATGTAGGATAGAGGAAGTGATCAACTTCTTGGAAGAAAACATTTGCACCAGATTTGGAACCCTAGTTTCCTTAGTCTATGACAATGGATCTACATTCATATCCATTGAAATGACCAAATAGGACTATGATAATGGAATCTCTTTGAATTTTTCATCTAACCATTATTCTCAAGGAAATGGAGTTTTCTAATCTACCAATAAAAATCTCATGAAGGCCATCAAAAAGTCTACTGTAGACAAGCCTAGAACATGGCATAAGCTCCTTAAGTATGCATTATGGGTTGAAAAAATAAGGATCAAATAGGCACTCAAGGATTCACCATTTGTGTTAGTATATGGTCAATAACATATCTTCCCCATCACTCTCAAAATGCCTACATTCACATTAATGCAAGAATACATGGAGGAAAACCAAGAGCTTGCTAACTCTAGGCTATTAGACATCATTCAGATGGAAGATTCTAGAGAAAAGGCATTTGAAAACTTTATTAGGCATTAATAAAATATAAAAATCTGGTGTGACAAAAGGTCCAAGGTGAAGGTATCCATATAGGGAGACCTAGTCCTCCTTTGGGACAAGGCATCAAAGCCTAAATGCAAACATGGCAAGTTTATCCCCATATGGATTGGTCCATACCAAATTGCAAAAATATTAGGCAACAACACTTTTAAATTGAAACATCTTCAAGGAGTAGAGCTTACTTTGCCTACCAATGGGAAATATCTCAAGCACTACTTTGTTGCATCCCCACTATGGGTCTTTATGGAATAACATATGTAATATTGCTTAGGGTTAGAGTAGGTAGGTTAGTAAGTTGCTTTTCTTATTTTTATTGTCCATATTTGTTTACTTATGTTTGTGTATTCCTTGTTGTTTATTTTTTTGGTCCTTTCTACTTGGTTGTGCTCCTTTGTTTTAGTAATGTCTTGTGGGCTATCCTAGCCTAGAATTACTTAAAATTCAAATATCTCAAATGAGGGCATGAATCCTACATGAAAAGACCTAAGGTTGTAATATAGTATTATGTTATAATATATAATTTAAAAAATCACATATACATTAGTTACCCCAAAAGAATTCAAAATATTACCTAAGACCAAAACTTTGTTGTAATAAGGATCATGTATGTGGAAGGAGATTTCAAAATTTAAAGCATAGGCATGCTTGCACTTAAAACAAATCGTTATCCAAGATGGAGGTTTTAACTAAAGGTGAGTATCCTAAGGCCAAGATATTTGACCAAATCCTTAAATATGACTATCCTGGCTCCCAACCTTTGTTAAAACTAAAAAAAGGAGACTTAATGCAAAATCAAAAGATACAAAAGCCAAAGGTGATTCAATTAACCTCCATTGGGGCTATGGACACATGGTTGGAAATGGATCAAGCCCATGAGTGTAGCCAAAGGTATCTCTTTTGGGGCTATAGATGCCTAGCTAGTAGAAGAGCAATTCCCAAGTCTCCCCTAAATTAAGAGCAATTGTTTCTAAGAGAATATCTTAATATGCTCAAAGTTAAATTTAATGGTCAAAAGGATATGAAATTGGATGTTGTTTCCCCGAAGTCTTGTGATAAATAATAAGTGGAATCAAAGCACACACATAGCATTTTTAGGACATGACTAAAAATTTTAATTCTACACATTTGAAAATTGATCCAACCTAGAATTAACTTAAGTAATGATGTATGGATTAGAGGAGATAAAGGACTTATGTGTTGGTTTAAGCTAAATTTTATGGGTTCTAACATATTTATATGTTTCTCTTGTAAGTCATCATTTTTGTTGGGACCAACATCCCCTTTTTTTTACTAATTTGTAAAATGGGACCCTTGTTAATATTTCAAAACATTTATATCCTAGTATGGTTTACATGGTATTGTTATTTCTTAAATTAGGGTATTGTCCACCTAGAAATGGAATGGGTCCTTTCCTAGTTAATTATGATTTATTAACTAACCCTACTAATGATAAATATTTAATTATGAAATTTAAGTTTCATGGAGGAAGGTAGGGTTCTAGAGCAAGAAACCTTAGGGGTTTGAATTTAAATTTTTACAGGAGAAAATTGGTCCTTTTAAAAGACCCTAAGTTTAATTTTACATTAAGGCTTAGTTATGTTTGTAAACATGCTCAAACCTTGACATACAATCATACTCAAGTCCCCTTCTAAACCTTGACTAACCTTATTAAATGTTATGTCCCCGAAGCCCTTTTTCATCCTAAAAGATTTAAAGGCCTTATCAACGTTTCATCTTAAGTTCACTATCGAAGTGCCTTTGTGTTTGTTCAACATGAATCAATGGTTAGCATTCACTTGGAAGCCTAATCCAATGGTACAAGATCTTCCTAAGACAAATTACATGCTAAACACTGCTCATTACAAAAGTTTCTATGGTATTTATTTTGATGATTTCACTCCCATGATTTGATGTTCATGAGGATGTCTTTGACATTAGGGAAGCCTAAAAAATAAGCCCCATCCAAACTTTTATCTTTAGTCCAAAAGGGGACCTTCTAAATGTTAAAACTTTATCTTATCTCTTTCAAACTTAGGTCATAGTTTTTTTAAATACTATTAATATAATAATTAATCCCTTAGCCTAAGCCTATGTATATAGTGAACTAACTTAATGTTCATGCATCTTGTAGGATTTGATGGCCCATGTTTATCATGGGATCCTAATTCAATGGTGTGAGATCAAAAGTTTTATTTAAGTCTAGACCAATTGAAAATAACCTCACAAATCACAATTGATATTCATGATTCATTGCTAAGACTGATTTGACACCCCATGTTAACCCAAAGTCCTGAGAACACTAAGAATGTGATGCATGGCATGTTGCCATTCAGCTAAAGGAACATCGGAAGATTAAAATTGATATTTTTTCTCCCATTATTTGATGTTCATGAGGACATATTTGACGTTAGTGAGAATGTCAATTTTAAACACAGTCGACCTATTAACTAATCAACTCTAACCTCATGGATCATGATTAAAGACTCTTGACTGATCAGTGATCCTAATCTAATATCATGAAGTAGAGGTGGACTTTTCAACTCAAGACCTCAAAACCTGATGGCTCAACACCTAGATAAACTATATCTAGTCATTTCTTAATAAAACTAGAGTGTGCCACTTGGCATAACCTAGTCATGTAGGACTTGAATATCCAATCAAAATAGACTTCTAGATATTAATCAAGGGTTTTCATTCATTTTTTTTGGGACCAGCATCCCCTTTTTTTTACTAATTTGTAAAATGGGACCCTTGTTAATATTTCAAAACATTAATATCCTAGTATGGTTCACATGGTATTGTTATTTCTTACATTAGGGTATCATCCACCTAGAAATGGAATGGGTCCTTGCCTAGTTAATTATGATTTATTAACTAACCCTACTAATGATAAATATTGAATTATGAAATGTAATTTTCGTGGAGGAAGGTAGGGTTCTAGAGCAAGAAACCTTAGGGGTTTGAAATTAAATTTTTACAGGAGAAAATTGGTCCTTTTAAAAGACCCTAAGTTTAATTTTACATTAAGGCTTAGTTATGTTTGTAAACATGCTCAAACCTTGACATAAAATTATACTCAAGTCCCCTTCTAAACCTTGACTAACCTTATTAAATGTTATGTCCCTGAAGCCCTTTTTCATCCTAAAAGATTTAAAGGCCTTATCAACGTTTCATCTTAAGTTCACTATCAAAGTGCCTTTGTGTTTGTTCAACATGAATCAATGGTTAGCATTCACCTGGAAGCCTAATCCAATGGTACAAGATCTTCCTAAGGCAAATTACATGCTAAACACTGCTCATTATAAAAGTTTCTATGGTATTTATTTTGATGATTTCACTCCCATGATTTGATGTTCATGAGGATGTCTTTGACATTAGGGAAGCCTAAAAAATGAGCCCCATCCAAAATTTTATCTTTAGTCCAAAAGGGGACCTTCTAAATGTTAAAACTTTATCTTATCTCTTTCAAACTTAGGTCATAGTTTTTTTAAACACTATTAATATAATAATTAATCCCTTAGCCTAAGCCTATGTATATTATGAACTAACTTAATGTTCATGCATCTTGTAGGATTTGATGGCCCATGTTTATCATGGGATCCTAATCCAATGGTGTGAGATCAAAAGGTTTATTGAAGTCTAGACCAATTGAAAATGACCTCACAAATCACAATTTATGGTTCATGATTCATTGTTAAGACTGATTTGACATCCCATGTTGACCCAAAGTCCTGAGAACACTAAGAATGTGATGCATGGCATGTTGCCATTTAGCTAAAGGAACATCAGAAGATTAAAATTGATATTTTTTCTCCCATTATTTGATGTTCATGAGGACATATTTGACGTTAGTGATAATATCAAATTTAAACACAGTCGACCTATCAACTAATCGACTCTAACCTCATGGATCATGATTAAAGACTCTTGACTGATCAGTGATCCTAATCTAATATCATGAAGTAGAGGTGGAATTTTCAACTCAACACCTCAAAACTTGATGGCTCAACACCTAGATAAACTATATCTAGTCATTTCTTAATAAAACTAGAGTGTGCCACTTGGCATAACCCAGTCATGTAGGACTCGAATATCCAATTAAAATAGATTTCTAGATCTTAAACAAGGGTTTTCATTCATCCTTGGATATTGATCCAATAGATAAAAATAAAAGGATCTATTTAAAAATAAATCGCTAGTCTTAAAAAAAAATTCATGTGAGATGCCATGAAAACACACTCAAAGAGGTGCACGTAAGCACCACGTAAGCACTAAAAGGCAATCCTAAGATATGGTATGTCTAAAAAGACAAGATTTATATAAGTGGTTTTGTCTATAATATCTAAGGCATGAATACATTTATTAAATCCATCACCTTCACCATTAAAGCCTAAAAACCCCTACCAAAATAGCTTAAAGCCTTGAAACTTGACTAATTGAGGACCTAACTACATTAAGAAAGCTCAAATTATCATCTTGAGTATTAAGGTTAGTCATATTCCAATGTAATTAAGACCATGGTAGTGGTGAGACAATATTGGAAGGAAGATATAGACTTGTATATGTCCATAAACCATGAAGGGAGATGTTTTTGGGACACCAAATTAGACACAAGGGCATTGGCCAATAGAATGAAGAATTGGTTCAAGATTTTCTTTGCCATTGAAGAGTTACAGCCTTTGTCATCTAGTGAGCAAAGGGTGGTAGTCACCAAAATGAAGTTTGATGACCTTGTTGTAGTCCAAATGATAGGTCGTCATCAAATTGCTACCAAACTAGAGGTACTACCCTATATTGACATCCTTGTACCCTTGTTTATGGATTGTAAAATTAATAATATTGGATTATCAAAAAATGAGAGTCAAGGAGGATTGATTATGTTTCCCTAGTAGCCTTTTAAGGCTACTATAAACTATATAAATCCCATATTGACCTCCCCTCCATAAAAGAGTGGACTACCCAATATAGCCTAGATGTCATTCTGAGACCATGGTTAATCCAAGGGACTCATATGGATATAAATCATGATGGTAGGATCCCTATCATATAATCAGGGAGGGCATTAGGATCATTATGACCTTATTGAATAGAGCCTCTAAAGTAGCCATCACCACCTATGTTGATGCTAGGTGGGTTTATTGTGTATATTTCATGATATAAGAAAAGCTAACTCCACCTATTGAGGAGCTAATTAGTATCCACTTAAGAAGGTATTTTTATGGAATTAAAAAGAATAAAACTCAACAATTCACCATGATGTCCTATTTTTTGGACTCATTGATGGCATCCACCCATATTCTTGGTGTTAAAAATTAGTCTTCCCATAGCAGAATCATCATCTCCCATCACTACTCCAAGCTTTATATCTTCAAATATAGGGATCATATGTAATTCATCTATGACTACATATATCCCATATTGTTATACAACATCATAGGATACCCCATACCCAAGATGTACCCTCTTTTCAAAAGATATGTTGATCTCATGGGAGACATTTGGTTATATCTAGACTACACTGTCCTTAAGATTGAGGGTACCATAAACCAACCATTTAGGTTGCCTATTTATGTACCCCTTAAGTTGGCTGAACAAGAAATTGCATACTAAATTTCCCATGGAGTTGATAACATTTGTAGAGAGAAGAGGAAGGGATTCTACATCCCTTCCCATTTTTGATTAGGAGAACCTTGGTTAGGGACTGGAAGCAATTAGAAATTATGTCTAGACAAAGGAATGACTTCTACTTTTAGAAGGATGAACTAAAACAATGGGACCTAAACAATAAATTTGTCCTTCATTTACAATCAAAGCAACTAACTAAGGTGGATTATAAGCACATGGTTGGTCCTTATGACTATTTCTATACTATAGCTACAAACTTTAAAGAGGTCCTTGCTAGACACAGATATCATGGTTTCAAGCTTGTGCATAGATTGCAAAGGGAGGAGAAACCAGTTGGGGAGAGATGAAAAATGAACCCATTATAGTATCATTTGTTTCCCTCCACTTTAAGTGCACCTCCAAGTTAGACACTATAGCCAACACTCTAAATTTAAGGAGTAAGTGAAAGAAGAATAGAAGAAAGGCCAGGTGAAGGCCCTTCATCATCAACCCAAACTCCAAGACCACTTCCCAAATAGAGCACATTTATATGGTTACCTTAGAACAATATGAAATAGTGGATGAGTTCTTCAAGGAACTTATAGAAACATATGGATCTATTGAAGAGGGTGAGGAAGCCACATCTGAGGTGGCTCAAATTGAAGGACCCCAAATAGCTAAGGAAGAGAAAGGGAAAGAAGTGGCATTATAATTGGTCCTTGTCACTCAAAAGAAAAGGGTAGATGAGATGGCCCTTATTCCTAGATCCTCCAAAAGACCAAAGGTAACATGGACCCATCCCACCATTGAAGTGAACCTATTCAATGATTAATTCCCAATACATGGACCTATTATCCTAGACTAGTTCATAAATGGGAAATTCTAAAAGATTCCATCCCACTCTCATTGATGGGAAATCACCAACACTTCAAGTGTGGACACCCATGATAATATCAAACCTTGGATCAAAGAGCTCATGAAGGAGAAAGAAAAGAGGAAAATTGTTGAGGTTGTAAGAGAAAGTGGCAAGAAAATGAAAGATCTAGGAACATCAAGTAGAACTAGGATTGAAACCCAAGAGACACCTAAACTCTCTTAACTAGTGGACACTAGCATGTATAATATAGATACAATAAGGTTTGAAAGGGTGACAACCAAGAAAAACACCATTGACATTAAGGAGTTCACCTTTCAAAAGGTGGAACCTTTTGTAGGCCTAACTACTATACAAGGGAAAGTAGCAGGGGAGCATCCCATCCATCAAGAGGATGTGGTAGTTTGGTGGTGGCCTAATCAGCAATGACCTTGGCTAGAATCTAGGGGATGTAGCAGAGGATGAATAATTTGGAAAAGGAGAAGAATGACTTAGAAGCATAGGTTACATTTTTAGTCCCTAACAATTTAATGAAGCTAATGGATAAGTTTTTATTTAACACATTTGAATGGTTGAAGGACCTGAAGCTCAGATGAAATACCTTGACCCATAAAATTAAGAAAACATAGACATCAATCACTTAGTGGTAGAATTCTAGAGATCAAGAAACTGAATTGATTAGTGTCCATCACACCTAGTAGGTCCAAGGCATCAAAATCATTAAGTTGAAGCATTTGCATGCCCTCCTATGAGTCATTGAAGATAGCATACTAGACCTAAAAAAATGGTGTGATAGTGTCAACAAATTCATAAAGGAAGAAAAAGGCTTGATGGAAAGGATGGATAAGATCTTGAAAGACCTATTGGAAAGACCATCCAAGAATAATGACATAGGCCTAATAGAGGATGAGGAGTTTAGGCAAAGGGTTAGTCTCCAAATATAAAGGATTAAAGATAACTAGGGCCAACATACCAAGGATAATCAGTAGGTCCTGAGTATCATCATCATATTTGGAAAGTAGATTGCAAAGGTCCAATGCATCTAGGAACTCAAGGCCAAGGGTGACAGGGAATTTGACACATTGGAAAGTAAAGAAGAGGATTGTTTGATGAATCCTATCATAGATTTTGAGATCATCAATAAATAATACACTAAGTAAAATAACATCCTCAGATAGTGACTCAAGGGTCCCATTAATGTAGCATAAAAGAGTATTCTTTTGTAAAATATATGCTAGTCTATTAGCATACATTTATCCTTTGTCAAAATCAGCATGAAAGCCTTTTGCATTGTATCTTTGTATTAAGGACTAGTATCCTTAGTTTTCATGTGGATATTTTGAGAAAGTTAATAGGTAAACCCCCTATGTTTCCTATAAATAGGTAGGGATTACTATTTTATAAAGGGGGGACTCCGAGCAATTTATATACGAAAGAGCATTTAATATAACTAGGGAATTATGAAAAGATTGTTTGAATAGTTTGTTAAAAGCTAATATCATCTCTCAATTACATGTTATTGTGTTAAATTTTAATGGTTCTCTACATTTTGAGCTACATTTTTTGTCATAAGGCTATTAATTTATGCTAATTCTAAATAACTAAAAATATCTTAAGTGTACTTCATTTTATTTCCTCTACATTTGGATGTGCATATGCTATTTAGGTTACAGTAGTAAAATTTTAAAGTAAACTTTGTTTTTACTTGTGGTTTATATATCTTCTTTAAATCACCTGGTTTGTGATATAATTTGAGTTTATACTATTTTACAACACAAATTGGTTCTTGTATGCTCAAAGTAATTAGAATTTTGTCATAATATTTTAGATGAAAATTTGTAATCATGTTTTATTTTCTACCTTACCTTTCCTTTTTCTATTTTATTTATCAAACTCACCTAGTTTAAAGATAATTATTAATATCCACTTAGATTAACTTGTAAGATTGGATTATCATAAAGATCAAGACCTTGGTGTCTCCCAACCACCAATTTAAATAAATTTTGTGGACAGTTCCCATACTCTGCATTTATTCCATCATAGACATCACATAATTGTCACAAACTGTAACTCATGCCCTAGATTCTTTGAATCCTAAAATGAGAAGTTTTCATAAACATTGAAGAGAACCTTTTAGGTAATTATAAGCATCAATAATTCACTCACATAATTTTAGCATGATTCTAAAAATTAGAATCAGAATTTTGAAACTAAAACAATTTCATGTTAGAATTTCCATCATAAAATGGACATAATGTCTAAGGAACTAGTAATTTAATAGTTTAAATTTAAATAACTTGAATATTTTTGCTCAATTACCAACCTATTATTTATAATACTAATTTATTTAACAAAAATAACTAATTCTGAGACATTTTACACAAAAATTAGTTATATCCCAAGCATAACTTTGTAATATTCACCATAAAATATAAACCATTATGGTAATCATAATTTTTATGTTGATCCATCCACCTATGTTTTATGCATAATTTCTTATCATTCATCTCAAAATTAAATTAACAAACAAATAACCATGTTGTTATGGTTTTTAAAATTTTCATCATTCATGGGTTAGTACAGCGTCTTGGACCAACCACATCAAATATTGGAGAGGCCATCCCAAGCACTCACATGAAACCCTCATGGTTTTCAATATGTTATCCATTAATTTTTTGAGCTCACATTATGGTTACATGGATTCCAATCCCACCATCATTTTATAAATACTTATTAGAAGCACCTAAATTTTTAAAAATTGCTTGATCAAGACTTTACATTGCCCCTTCCCAGCATATGCATAAACACTAATCATGCCTTTAAAAATATAAAAATACCCTTTCAAGAATAGTATCTCATAAAAATATATCCATTTCATAACATAACATTCTTGATTTTACAAGCCAAAATGCACCTACATTACAAAAAATATAACCTTGCTATAATGCATAAGATTCTAACTTATAGGACTAATTAGTGCTTCATAAATTACATCAAGGAATTTTACACATAGGTTGTTTTTAAAATAACCTTAAAGAAGTGGGTAAGGCAAAACTTAATCCACAAGGTGACCATTATGCATGAAGATTCCATGGCCAACTTGTAGCACACATGTGACACACATGGTACACACACCTGAATGAATCAATTGGCTACCTCATGTAAAAGTGAAAAGTGAATTTTTAACCTATGAGAGACTCTACTTCCTAACCCATACTTAGTCTAAATCAATGTGGATATGATGCTTCTTTACCCTCAGCTACATATTTTCATCAATGTTGATCACTAGAGAAATAATGTAGGATTACATCACATACTAAAACACTATAATCTAGAAGATTTAATTAATAAATGTTATTTTTGAAAGGAAAAAGTTACATCACAAAGTTGTTTATCATCACATTACTTCATATAAAGAGTTAATACCACAAGATCACACTTTTTTAATGACATATACATGAAATAATGTTTTATAACATAAAAAAACTAAAATATTACATGTTATAACATAATCACATATAACATAGATGTTTACACAACATACAACAATTTTACATGCAATGAAAAAACCACATGAAATAGGATACACATATTTATTCAATTATTTTGATAATTTATGTCAAGGGTGTTTTCACATCACAACACACAAGCACACTTACAATTGAAGCACAAGGGTCCATGATTTCCATCAAATCATCTGATGTCTAGATGCCATCCAAATGACATCAAATATCCATCATAAGTACCACATAATCAGTCCTAAGAATCTCAAATTTACCATCACCTTCCTTCAAGGAATGGTGTGTTCCAATTAAACCTAAAATTTATATCCATGAGTCTTAAAAAGTTAGAAACAAGATTTTCACCTCATGGATTAGATGACTCATGCTAACCAAATAATAATAAGAGACCCCTAAAACTCTCTAACTTGCCCAAACAAGTTAGTCACATTCACCCCCACTTGGCTCTCCAAGCTTGAGTCACACCCTTGATCCTCCCAAGGATGGCATACCTCATGTATAATATGAGGGTTTCTCTAAACAAACCATCATCAGACACTAGACATCTATCTTTTTATTCCAACAACAATTTTTTATCACCAATCCCTTGATTAGCTTGCCCAAATAAGTGAATGGTTGACTAGTGTTGCTTATACTATGTAGTGTGGCCTTGGGAAGATTAGACTCATTTAAGGCTCAAGGTGAAGGTTATATTACTACCATAAAAATTTTAGCTTTCCATAATCATTAATTTCAACTAAAATTCATAGATTCTAGCACCTCAATATCATAAAACATAGTACTTATTCATTTTCAATTTACATGATGGTTATAATAAACCAACCATAAAAACCTTCTTAGTCTTTATTAAAATTCCACTACTTTAGATCCAATAATGCTCCCCAAGTACCAGTCATAATGATCTTTAAAAAAAATATTTGGATAGTTTTAACTAGTCACTAATAATGGCACATAAAGGCAAGTAAAACATACACCTACTTGTCATCGTTGTAAAAAACATAACTACATAAAATCAATAATCAATTGTTATTTTGAAATATATTTTATTTTAATTACTCAAGATACATAAACAATAATAGTAGTACCTTAGTCTATAATCATTTTTGAGAATTCTACACTATCTCATCAGGCTTTATTAACTATTCTCTATAGTTAATATTTAATTACACCACCTTTCAAGGGTAGATTTGCCTTAGAATAGCCTTTCCCAACCATGAAAATCCTATTCATGTTGATTTTTATTACTCAACTAAATGCCACTCATCTTAAAAGTGCTGTATTAGCTCAATAATTCAATATTTCAATATATATTACATCAAAGTACTCTATTTATATGAATGGAATATTATAAAAATTATGATCATAATGGCTATTAATTATGTTGGGAACACCAAAACCTAATATTTTTCTAATTTCTAAGATGGTTAAAGGAACCCATCATTTATGATACCAAAAAAATATCAACTTTTAGTTAGAAAAACCTTTTAGATCTTGATTATAAATTCATTACCTTGGACAAGACAATGCTTCACAAGCACTAGTCATGAAACAACATTGTTTTTAATCTTATACTTGTTCCACACAAGTCCAAATAATGAGTTGAGATATCATTCTAACCTCACTTAACATGTTGATCTTTAATTCATATTTTATTCCTTTGTTATCTACAAATATTATATTCAGTACTAACAAGGTATCAATTTAAGATAACCTCAATTTAGAAATCAATTTATTAATTTAAAGCAAATATATTTAACATGCCAAGAATCATAATAGGACAACTTCACCAAGTTACCAAGTAGGTACTTAAGATTAAAATAAGGCCTATTAATTCCATTCAAGACTTTGCTTAATAAGAGAGTAAAGGTAGCCATATAAATTACATAAGAGTTATGAATTAACTCCAGCTATAACTTAGTCCAATATATAACTTAAGAGAGAAATTCCCAAATTAACAAATCACCAAAAAATGAGTCAGTATTCATAAAACTCACCAAGTGGTCTTGATAATCAAAAAATCATTTCAATGTCCTCTTCCAAAAATTATTATTAAGTTGGATTAATGCATATTCAATAGACTAGTAATGGTAATCAACAACCATTCAAGTCTGTCAACTCAAAAATCTCAAATCAATCCTCAACCAACAAAGATTTTAAAACCAAATGATTTGCTTAAGTAAATCAAGTATACTCTCTCCCTAACCTACCTTCTAGGCATAATTCATCCCTTAACCCTTCAAGGACTTAATATCTCAAGATTTTTTTAACAATTACCAAATGATTATTCTAAATTTCAATAATGGTCTTTTATCATCTTAACTCATATTGACCTACCCATATAGGTTAATCAATAGTCAAGACCCATATTAATACAACCCCTGATTGAAAAAGGGTAAATTTAGCTAAGGCTATGTAGATAAACATATTTTGGTTAGAGAATCATAAAGAGCCCATAAGGTTACAAGATTACCTACAAAAACTTTACTAATTTCTGCATCCACACTCACACACACATATGCATTCCATAATATAGAAATTTTTAGCACTTTAGGCTTGCATAAACAAATCACTAATCAACTCATCTAAGAGGTTAAGTGACTTTATAAGGGTCACACATGACCTTGTCAAGCATATAAGACATGTATCAGCCTATACAAGGCATATAACTCTAACCTTGGTTTATTATGCATACTAGCACATAAGGTTTCAATTCAGTCTTAGAAAGATAATAGAGACATATTGGTGGCATTCAACTATCATAGGGCATACACATACAAATTAGCAAAATAAGCCTCCATAAATATATGTACATCTACACTAGGTGTATTTATAGCCATCTAAAGTACGTTATAGAACACAATCTCTTTTTCAAGGGTATGCATAATCATATAAAAGCTCAACCATCTTTTCAAACACATGTTAAAGTAATTTCTATGCATCAAAAATAAATAAAAACCTTTAATCATAGGCTCTGATACCAAGTGAAATGATCCCCAAAAATAAATTGAGCATCACTTTATTTAGAGTGCAAGCAGAGTTATGGATATAGTTCACTATGCACGATTATGATTTGTATAATGCACCCACAACCTATAACCAATTTTATGAATTTATAATTCCCTTCATACTCCATTTCTAATATTTAAAAAATTAAAACATAAAACATTGCATTTGAAAGTCAAAACTCATAATGCAAAAAAATCATTACACCAAAAAAATTTGGTATTAACCATAATTAGATCAGCTAAGATAAAGCATGCCTACATCATTCTATAGGAATGTATAGACTTCCAAGGATGTCATTTCTCATTTAACTTCATATATATAAGAGATATGCAATTGTACTATCATATACAGATCTTTATAAAAAGACCTCATAAATTTAAGGATCATTACACCATGTTTAATCATGTACTCATGCCTTAATCAATTTAAAGAAATCCAACTTGCAAGTTCTACATGCATAGCACCAATTAATCTTGAAATATCTACTTTTAAAATCCTTATTAGGATAAACATGCATGGCTGTAATATCAAGTCCTTTCCACAACTTAAGAAAATAATTAAATATATAACCACTCCTTTTTAAATTTTATGAAGGACAATCTCTTGATTCAAACATGCATAGTTTCACCATAAAACATTCCTTTATACTTGTATTGGAATGAATCAAGCTTGTTAATGTATTAACAACATTCATCTTAAAATTAAAAATCATTTATTATGTATAATTCATTCTCAAAAAACTCGTGTAATAACATCATGCTATATCTACCACATAGGGCCACTTGCCAACACCAAAGGCAATGTAATAAACACAAATAATCACTTTTTACAACCATATCAAATAAATGAAAAATCTTACTATATCCATACAAATAATAAAATCAATACTTTACATAGCTCAAGTATTAAATTCCAGCACACCAGAAATTCATACATCTAACTAATAACCAACTCAAGTTCATTTTAACTTGTTTATATATTACTAGATTTAATAACCTTTTGATTCCAAGTGGATTCTATAGAATCAACAAGTAAAAATTATAACTCTCAAAGTCATGTTGCAAGAAGAGCATTAAATTATTGAAAGATATTTCTCTTTTTAAATAATAGAATACAGTCAATTTTCTCTCTTAATACTCAATAAAAAAATACTTCAAATATTTATTTCAAAAGTTAAGCTGAGGAGAATAAAACCCAAAAATCAATTTTGATATTACTCTATAGTTTATGAGTAGAAACTATATCAAATTTGGGTTTATATGAAAAATACATCATACTATTTTATATTGCAATAAGTTATTGCAAAAATAGTACATAGAAAGAGTAATTTTTAACCATGCTACAAGAAAGAATTTAATCACTGCAACCAAGTAAAAATAATATCAAACACATCATGAAACTTTATAATGAAAGATTAGGTACCAAATGATCTGCACACTACCCTGACCCATCCTATGAACCCTTCAATCAGTGGTCCTCACCACCCCAACCATCAGCTAGATGGTGGAGTCAGGCATTTGGGCTTTGGACAAAGGTATGAGAAAGATATTTTAGCCATTATTGAGTAATTTATAGTAGTCACACAATATCATCAAATAGATGAACCTTAACATCATGTACCAACAATGATAGCAATAATACACCAAAAATTCACAAGTGACACTTGAATAAATAGGCCTATCAGATCTATCAATCATCTAACATAGGATGAAACATCCATATCTGTAATGTTTTTAACCAAGAGGAAAGAAGTATCCCAATCATTTTTTGACCCAAACAAGCAAAATGAAAGAGGTAAAATAAGATCAAACAACTTTTTTGTACCAATACCTCTAAATCTATCAAAATCTAAAAAAAAAGCCAAAATAAAAATATGCAAGCTTGGCTATGGTGCCATATTTTCATAGGCTACCATTAAATACCAATAGGGTCAAATAAAATTAATAATAATAAAAACTCAATAGCTATAAAATAATTATAGCAGAAAAGAAACACCCATTTGGGCACTAAATAAATATCACATAGAAAACAAAATGCCTAGCACACTATTTTAAGGCAACACTTTTTATCCATGAATAAAATAGAATAAATAACTAGGGTTTTAATATTTTATCACAAAATATATTTAAATAATAAATTTGATTTTTTTAAACCTTGTACAAAAGGTAAATTTTTAACTCATAACTAGGTATGAAGAATCAATCCAACTCTATATAGTCATAAAAGGATTAAACTCTAGCTTACTTGGCACAAATCTACCCTATGAAGAAGAAAAATAAATTTCTCCTTGATTACCATTCATAGAAATAAAATTTTTGCCCAACTTCATTCATTTCTTCCATGGCTTGCTCTCATTTCCTCCCTTATACCTAGGCACAAATTTTTAAAGCCATTAAAACCTAATGGGATGAATTTCAAGCCATCATTATTCTCCATGGCCATCATTTTCCCTTCAAGATTGCTCTAATAGCCAACACAACAAAAATAGCTTTTTTCCAAGTAAAACAATCGATTACCTTTTTGGGTGAAGTGTCAACCCTTAATGTTACAAAAATATTAAACTTTTAATTTATATTTTTATTTATTTATATTTTCATTTATTTATCTATTTTTTTACAAATATATTATTATTATTATTATTATTATTATTATTATTATTATTATTATTATTATTATTATTATTATTATTATTATTATACATGGCCAAAGTCCACAACCCATTTATGGTCATCAATACTTAACAAGAATTTATTTAATAAATAACATTAAACATGGGTTACTTCTTACCCATAGAGTTATTAAATCAAGGTCATTATGGAATTTTGCTTCATTATAATGCATGGCGTTAACCTGCTTGAGGCCTCTTGGCAATAAAAAGACAAGAAAACTTAGATTAAATAATTTTAATCACAATATGATCCATAATGGGTAACAAGTTAACAACACTGATATGATAATTAAAGTATTTGAGCCCCTTAATAGCCAAAATAAATAAAATAATCGCTGAGACAAAAAGACAACTTATCATTAAGCCAACACATATAAGTCACCAAACAAATAAAATAATAAAAACTAAAAGTGAACACAACCATGATCAAGAAAAATAATAATATGAAATATCAATTAAGAATAAACAAATAAAATAAGACAAAAGAGAGACATCAGGGATTCTACAACTACTCAAGGACTAGATGGTTCATTAACATTATATTTATTATCTAGTGATGGTGTTACCTAGATGGTCACTATTTCTACCATTATTATCCCAACTACTTAAATTCACTGTCAGCTTAGTTCATGTACTTGTGAGCCCTGTATCCACCAAAACATGGCATCAATATTATCTTCTCTAAATGGAAAAATATATATACATGTAAATATGAACTAAATAATCATCACAATATAATACTATATTGATGGCATCATTAATACGTAAGATCAAAGTATGTTGTTGCAGGATACAATTATGTTATTGCAGGATCAAAGTATGTTGTTACATGATAAGATTATGTTGTTGCAAGATCAAATTATGTTTCTATAAGATCAAATCAATGAGCATCTATATATAATCAATAGATGATTAGTACTAAAAATATGCTAATACATCAAATAATGTTTGTCAAAAAAGAATCAAATAGTAGGTTATAACAAAATTAATAGCTTTGCCATATCATGGTAGGTTTATAAAGTAAATTTTCCTTTCATAAACTAGTGATCAATATGAGATAAATAATTAATGAATAAAATAATAAAGACAATATATCTAACTTATATTCTAAGTCCTACTCACTGTCTTCAACTAGCATGACATTCTTTTGATTGATATAGTTTCCTATCACCTTAGAATAACTTGTGAAATAGAAACCATATTCATAATGCTAGTATAACAATTCATCAACTCAAAAAATCACCATTGAATTATTACTTACTCATACTATTATTTAATATACAAAATATTCAATAATAAATCTTTCCCAACTGTATTTTATAATATATATTAAAATAGTTCATAAGATTAATATAAACATAACTTTTCTTATCATAAAAATCACACTTAAAGACATTGTTTGAGATAACTAAGTGAAAATATAAGAAGCTTAAATGTCATTGTGAACACATACATGTAGTTGAGTTGAAATCAAATACTCATATCTATGTCAATATAGATGAATTACTATATGGAATTTATCAAAATCAACAATCCTTCTTAAATACATATAAATATTATAGTAAGAAAATGTTACTACCATCTAATTTTGTTTGCAACAACTTAGAATAGACTTAAGATGATAGTATTTTATCTCATACTAGTAGTGAACATATATATTTGAATCTATCATGAAAATTCACCCTTAGTATAATATCTCATATTGAACTACATAATAAACCTTAAAAGAGAAAAACAAATGCTCTAATTCTTCTAAGTATAGAACTACACATTGATTACGGAAGTGACAATCCAAGTATCTTTGAATAAAAAAATGCTACATTCCACTTAAACCTAACTATGCCAACTCATAAGGAATATACATAAAACCATAGTTTAAAAAATATCAATTCATTGTTAAATTAGATACAAATTTCAAACTCATAACAGCACACCATGTTTATACTTGTTGATGATTCAAGTATTGAACTACCAGTTTGGTATATCAACCCTATATAAAATTTGAACATAGAGAATCACTATATATATATACATATAAATAAGCATATACATATACACATACATATACATACACATACACACATGTGTGTACTGATATTACTATATGTGAGAAATTAAAATTTATGAATTTTAAAAAGGATATGTTTATAGTACAGTCAATGTGGCTCTCATATACTTATTTAGATAATTTTATTCTCCACCTAAAATATATTTTTCATAGAGTCACTACCTTCTAAGACATTACTCAAAATACCAAATGAATTTTCATGCTTCCAAAAGGATCAATGATAAATAAATGCTTTCCATTCTTCAACCAATATACTCTTTTAATTTAATGAGCTAGTTAATAAATAATACCTTATCACCACAATCAACTATACATATTCATTAGTAATGAGATTAAATTTTTATGGATAAAGATGCACATTACAATGAAGCAAATTTTAAATTAAAAATAGACTTATATTCAATTTAATTTCATCATAATAAGGTGTTATAGTTTAAACAATATTAAATTTTTGTTCATAGGTACCCATTAGGGTTTACATTCAACAATAAAACCATGATGTTATTAATACAATGCAACTATTAGGAACTACAACATCTAAAAGTAAACACAAATGTCTATACTAAAACTAAAAAAATTCTAAATCAATATCAAATCCCTCAACAATAGTTAATATAGGAGAAATGAGTAATATAATCCTATCCACAGGTGGTCCTTACCACCCCAACCATCATCTCAAGGATGTAAATGTCCCACATGTAGATTAATATATAAAAATAAAAGCATACTCATGAATACAAGAGAGATAAAGACATGTTTTTAGGTGAACATTTAATAGGGCTCATTCAAATAATAGAGGTATAAAAAAGAAACACAATATAACATGGTAAGCTCATGTTGTCTATAGAAACCAAACCCACCATTAACATGGAAACCTATTGAATGAATTTAACCATTTATTTTTATTGAAACCATTTGAGGGTACCAATAAAAATTTAAACCACTAAAATCATTAAGTCCTCAAGGATGGAACCTATGGTTTCAAAACTCATTAACAACTAACAAAAAACTCAAAAGCACCAAAAAATACATCATAGAAAACCACCACATATAAATATCACAACAAACGAGTATAAATAACATAAAAGTTATGGTATAACTTAGAAATATCATAATAAATTAAATAAGATATATCAATATCTTGTGCCATCTTTTTCATTGTATAATATATCCAATAATACAATGTTAAAGATAATAGTTAAATGATACAACTAGATATACATTATTTTACTTTATATATCTTATAAAACTTTTAAGGGTTTGAGATACCCTCAACAATAATATTCATTAATTTAACACTATTTTCATGGTAAATATGTATTAATGAAAAAAAATATATTTATTCTAACAATACCCAACAATCTCATAATGGAAGTAACATCAAAGTTTATACTTAATTTTCATAGTGAGGTAAGATAAACTAACTATTTTGTTAGGATGAGCTCCTAAAAATACTTCTCTTTATTCCCTTCTTCTTTTATCTATTTATTGTGTGTTTTTATTATTTTCCCTCCACCATAAATTACTCTCCACAACCTCCCATAACTCCTTATGATTATCAAAAAATTAAGTAGAGTTGAAAATTGGCAATTTGCCATGGCTTCTCCAGTCTTTCTACTTCCTCATATCCCCATGTGGCATAAAAATTATCTAACCTAACATCCCCACCATTATCTTATCTTCATTATCTTTTACTCTTTTATTTATTCTCATATAAAATGCCTAAGTCAATGCCCAATTAGGGTTTGTAATGATTAACTTGGTTAACAAATATTTTTTAATCATTTTTAACTTTTTAAACCAAAATCACTTATATCATATTTTTTTAACTTACCACATCAATGCATGGTGATGGGTGGCCCTTCTAAGTTATTTTTATGCCTAGAACTTATCCATGTTTTAATGTTTATAATAATACCCCTTAAGTATTTATGGATAATGTGGGTTATGATAAACTTAACCAAGCACTTTAGGTGATTTTACGATTTAATGGGTACCCAAAAGAATATTATTTCAAAATGAAAATGTTATCACCCAATAATAAACATAATACATACTATCATTATCAAAATAAACAACCAATGATAGAGCATTAGTCAAAGTAGTGAAATAATTAGTTTACTACAATTTTAAACTTATTCTCACTAAGATCAAGTCTAATATATAAAATTTATTTTGAGTCACTAAACACATCAACAATGTATTTAATTATTCAAACACATGTGATGCAAATACATGTTTTGGATCAATAAATTATACAATGATCACATCCACCATAGCATATGCAATTGACACAAATATACACATTACACTAAACACATAACAATGTGACAATGTATCTATCATGAGAATTTTATATTATTATGTATGCATGTATTATAGTTTTTAAACCACATGTCAGACCCATTCTTCATTAGTTATAGCTCATCATGAATAATCTATAAGATTACAATAACATCAATAGTACCTGTACAATAAAGATATTTATAATCTAAAAATTAAACATTTGTAATGATTAAATAGTAAACTATAGTCTGTCAAGTACAACTAAAAAATTATAAAATGGCACTTAAAAAATAATATGGCCATAAATAATAATATTTATATTTATATAAGTGTATTTAACCACATTATTTAAGAAAAATAACTAGAATAGGACTTAATAGACTACATATTTTCCATAAGTAGTGATCATCCCAAGATTAATTCAATTGAGACAAAGGATTAGTGGTCACTTTATAGATGAGCCACTGAATTTGGGTGTATTGGGACCATAATTATTATATCTTATGTATGCACTATATAATGGGGAAGGGAAATGCATACAAAGTTATCAATTCTTCATATTTAAAATAAAATGAATTTGAACAATATTTTAATTACCTTTATTTTAGGTAATATGATAGTCATAGTCCATCATTTTGGTCACCCATTTATGTTGTTTGGGGGAAGATAATTTTTTCTCTGAGAACCGCTTGAGACTAGAGATGAATTTTGATGTAGAAGTGTCTCTTGACTATATATGGGTGTCATTTATTTATTGTATATATATGGAAATAATTTCCTTCTCATGTGTAGAGTGGGATATTTTTTCACTGGAAAGACCTTATTAGTGAAGGTGAGGGGTCAACCTTCTTGAATGAGAAAAAATCTAATTCTAGTGCCTGAGGCATCACATTGTATGACAAGTGTTTGAGAAGCCAATCATAGATAAAACACAAGTAGTACACATTACCTAATTGAGAAGTCTGAAGGAATTTTATGCCACCTATGACCTCTAAAAGACATGTTTTTTCAACTTGGATATCAATGGATTTATGATTTTCCTATATTCCTATAAAACTTTCTAAAATATCTAGTGAGGCCAAAAATTATGTAAAGGAACTAGATTTTATTTGGGTTAGGCTAGTTTTTCATAGCCTTAATTTTTTGGGATCTGCATTAATGCCTTCCTTAGATACAATTTCATAGATACTCAATTTATTCTACCCAAAAGCATACTTAAACCATTTGGTACATAAATTATTATCATAAATGAGTTAGAAGGTTTAGTCTAGACACTTTAGATTCTCTTCCTAGGTATGGCTATAAAAAATGATGTGATAAAATAATACTAAGATGAATTTGTAGATAAATGTTCAAAATATTTTGTTCATTATGCCTTGAAGTGTGGATATAAAATTGATGAAACCAAAGGGTATGAAGATAAAATCAAAATTACTATCATAATTTCATAAATCCATCTTAAGAATATCATCTTGATTTATGCAGATATAATGATATCCTAAACTCAATTTGAGCTTCAAAAAGAAGCAAGATCCATGTAATTCATCCAATAGATCATCAATAACTAGATTTGAAAAAATGTCCTTGATTATGAGTTTTATTATTTCTCTAAATTGAGTACAAAGATACCACAGCCCATATTTTTTCCATACTAGCAATACATGGGAAGAGTAAGGACTGATGCTAGGTTTAGTGTCACCCACTTTCAATAATTCTTGTACCATTTTTTTATTACATTATTTTTTAGAAATGGATGTTAGTAAGGATGAATTTTTGGAGGCACACTTATTATAATAAGATAAATGGTATGATATTTTATCTAATATGGAGGTAAACCTTTAGCTTCATCAAATACAACTACATGCTTAGACAATATCTCTTTTAAGTCTAATGCATGGTTGGGACCAAATGATTAAAAGAGTTAGATGGTGGAAAGTAGGGTGACAATCACATGAGATCCATTTTTAAACTTCTCCATATGGTGAGATATAATGGCACTTTTTGATATTGGATTAAGTCATTTTAAGGTGTGTTTTTTATTCTTATCGATGAATCACATGCACAGTTTAGAAAGTTTGCTTAAGATAAGACCTAGTGTCTGAGGTAATTGTGATCCCAAAATTATTTCACAAAATTTGAGAGGTAGAACAAAAATGTATAGTTTCAAATTATAATCCCCCACTTAAATTAATAAATTAAAACATTCTCCTTTACAAGGTAAGGTTCTATCATTGGCTATCATGAATTAAGAAATTGTTTAGGGATACACATGAAAGTCATATTTTTTGAATATATAAGGGTTAATGAAGTTATGTGTGCCTCCAAAATCAATAATTATTATGAGTGGATGTTTCTTAAAGTATCCATAAATATTAATTATTTAAGGATTGGTGACACCATCCAATACATGTACCAAAATTTATAGCATGGGTTCCTCCCAATATCATGTTCTTTTTTTTCTTCATCTAGGGAATTTATTGCATCATCCCATTCATCAGACTTTGAAAGTGATTCTACATCAATTAGGTATAGTAAGTTATCCAAACATCAATGTCCCAATGTAAATCTATTACCCTTTTTCTAATCAATCTTACATATAAACTTATTTTAGGAATTTTATGGGTGTATTTCATGGGTCCAAAAATGTATTTGATCATGATGGAATGGAATTATTGAATGGTTTAGATTCGGTAGACCTATGATGGAATCTAATTTTTTTTATAGATAACTTATCTAACCTAATGGATTCCATCTATAGACACATAAATTTGATATTATAAACTTGATAACACTATTTTTAACTTATATTTGATATACATGGCATGTGCTTACACATATGACCCTTGCATACACTTTTATGTATCCATTTTCCTATCTATTGACTCAACCAACCCAATTTTATATCATTCATATAGAACATATACATTTTATTTACCTTATTACTCTATTATCATATGCAAACTATCACCATACTTCATATTACTATATATTTATTATTTTATAATGATGAAAATACTCAGATGCTACTAGTTATAAGCAATGTCTTCCTTCATTGACACTATCCTATGTTTTTAAATTTTCTAAAATCCATCCCTCAGGCCTAATCACATGTATTTCATGTTTATTATGGTAGAAATTACCTGGAGATTAATTTATATATACACATCTTGCATAAGGCTATTCTTATCTACCTCTCACATGTTTATTATTTGGAAAAATATTTGCACATTGAGAGATCTATTTAGAAATCCTTGGGATGCTACTCTAAAGCTTAAAAATATTAAAAATTATTAAAGGAATAGTCCATAAGATAAGAATTAAAACTTAAATCAAGGTCAAAGCTACATATTTTTAAGTGTCAAAATACAAAGGTATGCATTGCATTCTAGAGGAACACTATTGAGCATACATACACATAGATGGGAAAAATATTTAAGGTTTGAGCTCTCTTTTAAGTATCTAAATGTAGAAAAGGTTAAATAAGTTATTAGGGTGTTTTTTGGGCTTATAAAGTCATATTTATAACCCATTTTATATTTCAAACAATTATCGATAGTAGATCTAGGGTTTCAAGGAAAAGGGAGGATAAAATTTGAATCTACACATATGACCGATGGTAGGACATTACTCATTAAAATTATTGATAGGTATTCACCTTGATTCGTGGTAGAATAGATTAAAAAATTATAGAGGCATTTATGGTAGAAATTGGACACATTCAGTCACCACAAGTGTCTAGGACTTACCAACAACATATTGGTACATTTTGATACTCTATTTTTTGAGCCAAGCAGTAACAAATCCATTTCAGGTTCTTTTAGATGTATATGAAATAAAAATGAGAAAATAGAATAGAAAATATCTAAGAACCTTATCCTTTTGTCATTTATATATTTATTAAGCTCAATATACATATGATTTCACATTCGAAACTGCATAGTTTATGTTATACCTTATAAAATTAGAATTAGTCTAATTAATGCTTGTTTAGATCATTTAAAATAAAAATAAGTTAAAATGTTATGGAGAACTTGGTATTATAATTGAGCATAAAAACCCATAGGTTTTCCTTAGGGTTTCATTTTTACTTCTTAGGGTTTCAAATGTTTGTGTTAGGGTTTTAGATCTAATTTTTGATTTCCCCTTATTCACATAAAGAAATTATTATTATTAAGGATATGTAGAGTTTATATTTTATTATTAAAATTCTATTTATCATAATTACATGTTTCTCTCCTAAAATGTGTGAAATGTTTCAAAATCATGTAATGGAATGGGTCAAATTTATGTGTAATAAAATCAAGGATGATATTAATAATGACAAATTATTATCTGTCCTTAATAACACATTTTTTATAAATATACAATACAAGTTACTTTTAGTTAATACTAGACATCATAGGGCATGTATGAATCCTTTTGTTCCTTCCCCTAGACCTCAATGTAGTCATTACTATCATACCTCCCCAATTATTCACCCTAGGTTTAATTGGATGTTTAGGTCCATGTTTCCACATAACAAAGGGGTGGGATACATCATCTTGTAGCACAAAGTGGAGGTGTTAAAAATGTCCCTCCTAATCTTCCTCATATTTTTTCAATACCACATAATGAAAATATAAAGTATGATATTTTTGATTAACTTAATAACACTCTAGATAAGATATATATGTTATAGTTTCTTGACAAATAAAATGTTTGTAAGTATATCATTTATGTGTCACTATGTGATACAACCTTATCAAATGTTGTTTAACCTACTTATGATACATATATTATAAAAAAATTATAATGGAATGAAGATATAATTTATTTTGAGAAATAAGTTTTACCTCCTAGACACATTATTAATCAACATCTCCCATTGTATATTCAAGTGAGAATCTTAAATAAGGGGGTTAATCAAGTTTCGGTGGATAATGGATTAAGTCTCAATAATTTTTAAATATTTTTCCTTCATATACTTGGTACAGGACCCAAAGATATTAATTAATTTGATTTGAATATGTGTGGCCTCTATAACATACCTAATAAAGTGATAAGGCAAGTTACTTTAGATATCATTGTAGGTCCAAGAACAATAGATAAAGTATGCCAAGTCATGTAAAATGATCTTAATAATATTATTATATTAGGTAGACCTTGGATTCATGATATGATTATGATCTCTTCCACCTGCATGGGTGTATTAAGTTTAGTAATCATGGATATATATACACCTTTCCTATGGATCAAGAAAATTTTAAGCACTCTACAATGACTCAACCTATGTAAAATTACATATCACATATACAACCTTATCCTAAATAGTTTGAAAATCCCATTTTGAATAATGACATGAAAAAACAAATTGTATACACATAATATTATCAAACTTTATCAATTATTGATGCTTTCTATCTTGTAAGAACTTATTAAGTCTCAATGTCTCTGAGTGCACACCCTAAGGGGTGAATTAAGAAAGGGGAGGGTAGACTATTAGAGATTTTTAGGATTGTTGTCCCTTATTTCCATTTATTACCAATCTAACCAGCTCTTAAAAACATTCCCCTAAGCTTTGTCTCCTTTTTTGCACACTCTTCTAATCATTTTCCATCTTCATTAACCCTTTTCCTAACCTAAAACCCATTTTTGACATTTTACATGAATATGTTAATTGTGTCAACCTTGTACAATTATTGGAAAAACTTGTTTAGGGTCCAAGTCAACATTTGGCTAACCTAGTCTATGACCTAGTGAGTTTTTGTCAATAATGATACTAGGTCGATTGGCTCTACCCTATCAACTAAAACTTTTAAATGGGTTTAAAGTTAAATTTTTCCTACATAAACACATCCAGATCACCATTATTTAAAATTTGAAAAGATTTATTATTCATTTGTACTTATTTACAATCTGCTCTTCTACCATTTTACTTGAGGAGTCTTAGTTTACGGTTTTTACTTGGAAAAGAATCTAGTCTTGTGGAGAAGTCTTGGATGCTTTAGCCTTTTGTAGTGATCCTTAAAAACCACAAAAACCTCTTACAAAGCACTTTTGGATAAGGGAGAGGTTGAGTCTCGATAGGTTCATCTTCCATGTAAGTATCTCTAACTTTGCACCTCTCTTTAGTAGAAATAAGTAGCATAAGTGATGGATTTTGAATAATATTACTCTTCCTCTCCATGCATTAGGGTTTTACCTATACATATAATAATTAAGATTCACTTATGCATGTTTAATTTAATTGTTTATTACCCCCACTTTATGCCATAAGCTTTGGTGAGCACTAGATTATATTTCTTTGATTTACTTGTTATTAATATAGTGAATATGAAAACATAAGACTCAATAAGGGTTATTGCATGATTATTCTTGTCTCAAGGATTTGGAACCCTTCTTAGTGATATTATTGTGGTAAGAGGTGATGAGCCCCATAAATTTCCTACTTTTGTGTCCATCTATTTTACTCATCCCACTTGATTACCATGCTTTTGAACACTTTTCCATATCAATTTCTTACTTTCATAAGCGATATAACATTATATTTTCAAACTCTTTTAAATAGTTGAAATTATGTATTGGAATTAAATATATGATGGTTGTCTATTTATTTAGTATGATTTTTATATAAATGTGTTTTGAAGATGTTTTGGAAAAATAGGTATATAGCATAGATCATCTTGTAGCAAGGGAATCTCACTACACAGACCATCCTATAACCACTACATAACCAAAGCCATGGATAAATATTTTTTGATTCTCTTTCAACCAAATTTTATAAATGAATCTAACCTCCATGGAGCTCAATAAGGAAGTGGTTGAAGAACAAAATAACCTTGTTTTTCCTATAGTAAAGTCACAAGATTCACATGAAGGACATCTTAAGTGAAAGGAACTAGTTTCAGTTATCCTAATTAAAATGTTTTTTGACTAGAATGTATATATTGTTTCACATAAAACAATCTCCTTTACAGTATATAAATATGTAGTATAAAATTTTAGAGATATAAAAAAATAAAATATATTGAATACATATTTTCAGAAGTACATTATGTTTAGCAATTATTATTGTAACTTCCTACAATAATATATTGTTGTATTTTTTATTAATATGAGTGAGAAATTTTGAGTTAAATTTAGTGTTGTGAGAGGAAGGAATGAATTTGAAATATGAAAGGAGGAAGGGGCCCCTTTGGAAGTCTTATAGCAACAATCCAACCCAATTTAATAATTAAGCATGTTATTTGATTTCTTTATGCATTGCGTGATTTAATTATGAATTGTGTGATTTGTATTCTTACTTAGATTTGTTTAAGGAAGATTCCAATGTATAAGAATTTATTTCCAAATACTTTGTTTATGTTTTATTTCAATTATTTCATTTATGACACTTCAACATCTTGGATATAATTATTAGAATGTCAAATTAGAGATTGAGTGTGCACATATAGTGACATCATCCTATCAAGTCTATGTCCTTAGGTTGAAATATAAATGAATTAGAAGGTACAAGTCCATGGTGACTCTCCTTGTCCATTTTTTAAAAGATAAATACATCCGATTATGGATTAACTACTAGTAATTTTTAGCACCATTTCGAGGGAAGGGTATCACACACATAAAATATTCAATCTTGATAGAAATTATTTATGGATGCTCATTATTTTTATTTCAAAATCTTGTTATTATTTATATTAATAATTTCCTAATTTCATATTTTAAATTTTCCTTTTTTCAAGTAGGATAGTGGAATTTCAAAAAACTCCATATTACTAACCCTCTACAGGAAGGGTGAGCAAAAAGTAAAAAACAAGTTGGTTAAAATATACAAAGTGAATGGGACTATATAGGAAGATTTTTGCCTGAATCATCAAATGTTTTTATAAAATCAGATATTCATTCTACAACAACTGAGGAACATGAAGTAATTCCTGAAGATCAATCATAGTTGTCAATAAAAGAGGTAGAGAAGGAATAAATTTTGGCTAGATGGGTATCACAAGTTATAAACCTTGAAGAGGTTCATACCCCTGAAAGAGACCCACATGTACCACTTCTAATAGTTTCCACCTTATCACCTCATACTTAGGAATCTAAATTTTGCTTCCCTCTATCACCTAGATTTCTTTCTAAGGAGGCATTCAAATCTATTCTTTCCCCTAGAAGAAACACCAGGTCAATAAAATCTTCTAATTTAGAGAGACTCTTTATTGAGACACTAGCATAATATTTTGAAACCTCCACACCATTTCCATTGTATAGGAATCCATACATTCCTAAGGAAAAATATAAAGTCTCCATCTTCTACACCTCAATAAATAAAAGAATTTATAGGAATTTTGAGTTTTGTGTAGAAATAACTTCTCATATACTAACACAAAGAGTATTCATGGGGGATCACTAGGAAAAAACACTACCAATAAGTCTACTACTTTCAAATTTCCTATCCTTACTACTAATGGAAATGCATCCATGAAGAATATTCCTCACTTTATCCTCCCTACCTTTAGAGGGAAAGCATCTGAGGATCCAGATACATTTATTTCTAAGTTTGAAATCTTATGATGTAGTTGCGATTATAATTAATATGATCATAAACTCAAACTATTTCTAGCAACACTCAAAGATGTAGCACTTAGATGGTTCATGGGACTTAGAAAGGATTATATTTCTACTTGGAAAAAAATTAAGGAGAAGTTTTTGATGAAATATAAAGACTATTATATGAGCAAAAACTACAAGAGAGATGGTATTTTCCAAATGACACAAGTTGATGATGAGTCATTAGAGGAATATATGGAAATATTTTTGTTGAGCTTGAAAAAATATAAGCAAACTAGAATAGACAAGGAATTGGTCAAGATGATATTCCTAAAAGGAATTAGAGATGATTGTTTGGAGGCACTAGATCTAATGTCAAGTGGTGATTTTTCTACACTACCATTTGATGAACAATAGTTCTATATATGAACTACTCCAGATCAACTATGAACAAAAGTAAAGGTAAAACCCTCACTACATCATCTACTATAGGACTGTCCAAAAGTGAAGTTAGCAACTTTCTCTAGGACATGAATTAGGACATCATCAATCACCAAGATACTCATCTTGATACATTACATACATGAAAGAAGCAAGAATAAACTAAGAAAGTTTTAGCCACATATTGCCCTAAATGTAAAAAGAAGCTAGATTGCACATGTCATTCTATGAAAGCTTGGGTATCCATCATAACTAAAGAAAATATTGAGATATTTGAGCTACATGTCATAAGATAAGATGAAAACCAATTATTTTTTGTGGCTCAATAGAAATTATGGCTATAAATATTAGGTATGCCATCAAAATCTATGTTTGTAAATTCTCAATTCTCAATTAATCCTCAATATGGTTCTTGGATGAATGTACCTAATCAAAATTGGTCTTAAAAAAGTTGGTAGTTACCCTAAAATCAGTTATGAATGGAATAAAATGGACAAAAACCTCAACTAGGGCAATTCCAAAACTAGTAATGGTTCTATCCCTCTAATCCATAGCAACATCAATAGAGAGGTAATCAAGAATTTTACTAGCAAATGCAACAACCACAACAACAATAGGCCATAATGCCAAACACTCAATAACCTATTCTAACCACTCAATTACCCACCCAACCCATCCCCAATCCTACCAATAAGTTTGTTCAATTGACACAATCCACTGAAATAATGTAATATCCAACATACACCTTAGATATTTATCAAGTTCAACTTTGCTCAGGTCATGTTCTTCCATAACCCACCTAACCCATAATCATAAAAAACTTTGAACTAGTTTTAATCCATACTAATCCATAGCCATCTTTGGTTAATCCTAAGTCAATTCCATTAGCAAATCAAAATAAACTATCAATCCTACTTTTCTAGAGAGATTGAACATATCACATCTTAAACAAGAGTCTAAATTTAATATTTTAGGACTAATCAAGAATGCATGTGTAAAAACCCCACTCTTTCATGAAATAAAATATGCTCCTATCTACAATAAATATATCAGAGATCTATGTTTGAAAAAAACTAGGAAGAAAGAAGAAGGATCATAAAATAGTCCAGGTCATTGGTCAACTAGCAGATATTATGTTAAGAAATATAGTTCCCCCAAAAACATTATCATATAGGAAGTCCTATAGTTAATGTTCTCATCCATGACCAACCCATTTCTAATACTTTAATTGAATTAGGTGTAACCATCAACATGATGACCATGGAGACCATGCATTAACTAAAGCTTACCACTCTCCATCCAATACCCATTATCCTCCAAATGGTTCATAGATCAATTCTTAAACCTAAAATAGTTATTGAGGACCTTGTTATCACTATAGTTTCTTAGAAATATCTAGCATATTTTATTATCTTGTAGCCAAAGAATAATTTGAAGGGTTATCCTCTAATCTATGGCCACCCATGGTTAGCCATCACTAGTGCTTTTATTGGCTATAGGTTAGGAAAAATGCTAGTTCTAATGAAAATGACACCCAAACATTGGTGTTGTATCCACTAGATTAGCCTTCCCTAAATGATAGACCAATTCTTTATATTGATGACTTTGAAGAAGATATCTCTTTGTAGAATCTCTACACATTTGACAAGAGTCCAACTCTACAAGTCCAAGAAGAAGACACCATCCTTATTGATATCCTACAAAACATCTATCGATAGGATCCTGTAGCCACCAACCTATTGGAATGTATACCATGCCCTCTTTATAATACCTTTCCTAAAAATGATTTTGATAAAACTAATAGAAATATTTAGACATTCCATCAATTACTACCCCATTAATGTAGTTATGCTACTTTAATCACCAATGTAGAGACCATGCTTTCTTTAACAAAGAAAGTAGACATCTTACCAAACAAACCCCTCAACATCAGCATTTACTTAACACTTTAGCAAGAAAGTTAGTTACTTACAATGTTGAGAAGGCACACAATAACATTTACCTAAGATTACCATGACATGAGAGGAAAAATTCCATATTTATGCATGCATCACATTTACATTAAAGAAGAATGAAAACCTATTCACCAACCCCAATGATGAATGAATCCTATAGTTAAATACATTTTCAAAATTTAGTTGTAAAAACTCTTAGATGTAGGATTTGTTTATCTTATCTCAGATAGCTAATGGGTCTATCCTCTAGTCATTATCCCTAAGATAGGGGGAAATGGAATATTTATATTGAATACTGAGAGTTGAATGCTTCTACTAGGAAATATCACTTTCCCCTTCCATTTATTGATCAAGTGTTAGATACATAAGTAGGGAAGAAGTACTTTTCCTTCTTAGATGGTTATAGTGGTTATAATCAAATACAAATTGCTCATTAATACTAGGAAAAAACCACTTTTACTTGCACTTAGGGAACCTATGCCTATGTTGTCTTACCATTTAGTCTTTACAATACCCTAGCTACTTTTAAATAGGATATCTTGAGCATATTTTCTGATCTCTCCCATAAATGTGTTGAAATTTACATGGATGATTTCACAGTCTATGGGAAAACATTCAAAGAAACAAAGACCAACCTAGAAAAAGTTCTTCAACACTACCAGGACCATCAATTATATCTAAGAAATACAAAATGTTACATGCTTATGACTGAAGGGATTGTGTTGAGACATCACATATCCCCTATTGGAATTCAAGTTGACCCAACAAAGATAAGTATTATTAAGGATCTTCCCACACCAAAAAAGCATAAAGATGTTATAAGTTTTTTATGACATGTTGTTTATTATAGATGATTCATCAAATATTTTAGTAAAATTACCACCCCATTATTTGGATTGCTTACTAAATATGTTGATTTTACATGGATTGATGATTGTCAAATTTCCTTTTAGCAACTCAAATACCTTATCATAGAAACTCTTGTTCTAAGAGGACCTAACTATAAGAAGCATTTTCAAATTTATATAAATGCAGATGACACCACTTTAAGACCTATCCCTGGTAAAAAAAATGAATCTCTAAGTTATGCAATCTATTTTATTAGTAAGAATCTTCAAGGAGTTAAACTTAACTATACTATAACAGAGAATAAATTTTTGACCATCATCTACACCATCAACAAATTTAAACACTACATTATAGATTACCAAGTATTTATCCACACTGATCATGCAATAATAAGGTATTTAATTAACAAACCTATTGTAATAAGTAGGATAATTCATTGGTTGCTTTTGATACAAGAGTTTGATATTACCATTATGGATAAACTAGGTAAGGATAATGTAGTAGTAGATTTTATATCTTAGTTAAAAAATGATGAGCATAGTCCTATTGTTGATGATTATTTTCCTGATAAACATTTATTTGATGTAACAATTCAATCTCCTTGGTTCAAATATATTGATAACTATCTTACTTCAAGATCACAACCAAAAAAATTCTCACCTAGGGATAAACAATACATGATCTAAAAAAGTAGCCATTATTCTTGGATTTTAGAATATCTCTTTATCACTGGACTAGATTTAGTTATAAGAAGATGTATTCAAGAAGATGAAGCTTATGAAGATGGGGGTCATTTTACTACCAAATGGACTACCATGAAAGTACATACTACCAGATATTATTTGCCTTCTTTGCATAAGTATGTCATGATGTACACTCATAAATGTGATCAATGTTAGTGTATGGGAAATCTCACTCACTTTGATGAAATTCCATTACAACCACAAATGGTTCTAGAACCCTTTGACAAATGGGGACTAGATTTTATAGGTCTCATTAATCCTAAATCTAACAACAAGGAATGCATACTAGTGTGCATCAATTATGTCACCAAATGATTAGAGGTCAAAACCTTAACCCATGCCCAAGATGTGAAGGTAGTTAAGTTCCTCTATGAATAAATCTTCACCTATTATGGAGTACCAAGAGAAATAGTCACAGACCAAGGTCCAAAATTCAAATCAAACCTCACATCTACCTTGGTCAAGGAATATGAAATTAAACACAAGAAATCTACCCATAACATCCTCAGTAAAATGGTCAAGTGAAATTTATAAACTAATAACTAAAAAAATATCCTCACTAATACTATCAGCCTACATAGAAAAGATTGGTCAACTCATCTTTTAGAAGTAGCTTAGGATTATAGAATCACTTGAAAACTATAATTGGTTTCACTCTATATGAACTATTTTATGTTAAAATTTTTGTTCTACCTATTGATTTTGAACATAACAAAATCATAATATATTAAAGAAAACACTTGATTTGGGCTTGGATCTTTCCCATAATCAACAAGATAGGATCATGTAGTTAAATGCACTTGATGAACTAAAGAAGGAAGCACCTCATCAAACTAAAATAGTACAAAGACAACATATGGGATGAAATGATAGGAACATCAAGACTAATAATTTCTAACCAAGAGACTAGGCACTCATTTTTAACTCTAAATATAAGAATCATAAAGGAAAGTTACAATCTAGATGGCTTGGGCCTTATGAGATCAAACAAACTTTTGATAATGGAGCTGTAAATCTCATGACCATTGACTCTATTTGGTTCTAACTACTTGTTAATGGAAACAAGATCAAGATATATAAGAAACCATTTTCCAAGGAAACCTTCACTCACCGACTTCTTGAATAATAACATCCATCTCTTCTTAATGAAGCAAATAAACCTGTTCCTATAGCTAAAGGGTATTTTTGTCAACCCTTCTCTAATATGTTCCAAGAGTAATAAAGCTTCTTGTATCCAAGAAAAAGTCATTCAAAATGGCTTGGTTTAGTTTGAATAAAATCCTAAATTCTATATTCTTGTGATTATAGTTAAATTTGGACCATAAAATCTTTAAAAAAATCAAAAAAAAAGAAAAAAAAATTGGCAATGAAAACCTTTGAGCATTACTGATGGATGTTATCTCAAAAAACTAGGTCACTGGCTGATCAACATTCATTAAAAAAGAAGTGAAAAGGAGAAAAGTCACTACTACAATAAAAATGTTTTTTTTCAATTGTTTTCACTTGAAAATTTATTCCCTTCAAGTAGAACTACATTTTCCTTCTTGCTACAAGATGGAAAACTTGTCACTATAGGTCAAAAACTTGTTGCTATAGTATAAAACTTGTTATTACAGGACAACATTTACTACTACAAAAAATAGGATGTCTTCCTAGATTTTATTCTACATCATGCATTTGTGCCCACTCAAATTCAAACATATGCCATGAATACTACTTCAAATCATCTTTTGCATATTTATAAAAGGCATTTCTATAATTAATACAATAATTGTTCTATATTTATTTCCTATCATATATTTTAATTATTTATAAAGGTGGTGGGACTTAATGTTATCAATACACTATGATAGCATCTCCTTATAAATATTATTTACCATCTTCTTCATTGATTTGACCATTGACACAACTACTACTACCCCCCTTATTCTTACCATGAGTGTTTTGTGCATGTCAGCTTCATCCCTTGAGGACAAGTGATAAATTAAGTTAAGGGATATTTTCCATTAATTCAAAAGGATTATTTCACCTCCCAAAATAAAAGACATAAATAATTCTGTGATATCCCAAAACCCTTTTTATAAGCACCCAGACCTTGAAATCACACAATATGGGAGGAGATTTGTTGAAACATGAACTGCTGGATATCACCCCTTTGACCAATATCCTAGAAATATTGGCCTTGTTTCAACATATAGGATGGACACGGTATTTTGGGAAAATATAGGACCTAGATGGATTAATTTTAGAATAATTTATTGGTACATTGCATAATAACTTGGCCATGGTAAAGGGGATGGAAATAAAGTTGACATAAATAACCATTAGAAGAGTAATAGGACTACCAATAATAGGTAAGGAATGACAAGATAAATTGTATGTCAACACTAAGAGATGAAAGTTTATCATAGGAAATAAACACCTGAAAACTTCAAATCAGGGTACTATAAGGTTGTCTCTACTAGGAAGATGGGCTAAAGCTACTGAGTTTATCTCTAGATATTTTATTTGTGAAGGAAGGTATTCTATGATGCATGGCCTCCACTTCAAGTTATTGAATCATTTATGGCATGGAATGGAAATAAATATTCCCAAATTTTTACTTCACATGATCACCAAAATCTCAAAGGCTTTTCACAAAGGTAATTCTAAATCTCTTTCCCACCATTGTCTCATCCAGTTAATTGTTCAAGATTGTTTATAAAGAACTATACCCAACATCAGTTGGAAATAATTTTTACAAGTACCAGGAAATGTAGAGAGTGATAAAAAAGGAAATGAAATATAAGAATTGTATGTTGAAGAAAAGAGATTAGAAGAATCTCTTCTTGAATAACCATAAGAACTTGTAGCAGAAAACCTTCTTATAGCCACACAAGAACTTACAAAATAATGTCTTCTTATAGCTATATAATAACTTGCAGAAAGGATTGAAGAAGGGACTTCTTGAGGTAGGAAATCTAGAAGGAAGATAAATAAACTCTTTCTCTAGCTTGATTCAGATGAGTTTGAGAAGGAACTTCCACCTTCTCCCAAAAAAGCCAAGGTAAACCCCTACTCTTCATAGATCTCATAGATTGAGAAGAAAAATGAGAACTAAACCTTCTTATATTATTGAAATAAATGAATAATCTAGGGAATAATATATTTCTAGTAGTAATGAATCTCTCTATATTGAAATAAATATTAAAAAATGTTCTCCAGTATTTCATCAGGAAGAAGTAGAACACATTGAGCATAGTTTTGAAGAATTACATGAGCCAATACAGGAAGAAGTTAAACAAGTTGAGTATATTTTTGAAGATTCACATGAGAAACCTATGCAAGAAGAAGCTAAACAATTAGAGAAACCTACTAAATAAATAAAATTTTCCACTCTTGAGTAAGCCTTGCAATAAATTAAGAAACTAAGGAAGCAACTGTAAGATCAATATGGTAGAGGACTAGAAGCACTTACTATAGTATCTTATCAACTATAGCTCTCAGTCGAATACCATCCTATATCTATCATTCCACAACCTTCTATAGAGGTAAATCAACAAGAAGAATCCAAAACTACCTAAGAGGTCAGGTATCACTCCTCATTTACAATATCTTTTCAAATATTGAATTGGATGGGTAGTCAATCTAAATTCTTGAGGGAACTGAGGAAAAAAAATAGGAAATTGAAAGATGAAAATAGGTTAAAGGAAGAGAGTATCACCAAAATGAAATATAAAGTTGAGGATATGACTTGTCTTACCCAAGAACTCCTTTATTGTAGGCCTCCTACAAAATTTTATTCAATTTATCTTGAAGAATAATAACGTAAGTTCATATTTATGAAAATTTATTGTGATATGTCCCATGAAGTTATTGATCCCCTTTCCTTATTTTCTATCAATAAAGTAAGTTCATAGGAAGAACACACACAATTGTGTGAGTTTTACCTATAAAATTATGTTGTTACTTATGATAAGGAGTGGAACTCCAATCTATATTTTGAATATTTCTAATTGTAGGCATTTTTATCATATTTGTTGAATAAACAAAGAGGAAGAGAAATAATTAAATATAGGAAATAGAAGAATGAAATTCAGTTGCTCATAAGGAGTGAATCAATGGCACTTAATGTTGTTTTAGTAGAATGGGATAATATCATGTTGAAGATGAAGTAAGAACTTGATTTGGTAAGAATTATGACAAGGTCCAAGTTTTTTAATTTAGGATTGATAACTTTTGTTGGTCCTACTACAAGAGAATCATGTACTAAATGATGGAATGATCTCACCCCAACACTATGAAAGAGAGAGCCCTATTACCATTTTAATTTAAATGCAACATTTAACAGGACCACAAAATACATTCTTCTTATAGGTGACATGGGATCATAATTTTTAAACATAAAGTTCTAACCACCCCAAGGTTTTGTCCTATTATTGGTAGGACAAAACCTTGGTGGATGAAGCTAAAGAAGCCAGTATTTGGCAACTATTTGAATAGAGGAAAGGATTTTATGCTCACCTTGAAAAGGGTGTTGTAGATCTCATGGATTTTAGAATTCTTTGTGAATTGGTAATGAATAAGTATGTTGATCTAGGTCAAGAAAGATCTTAAATTGGGGGATGTGATGAGCCCCATAAATGTTCTATTATTGTGTACATCTCTTGTCTCATCATGTTTGATTACCATACTTTTGAACACTTTTCCATATCAGTTTCCTACTTTCATAAGCCATAGAGCATTATGTTTTCAAACTCTTTTAAATAGTTGAAATTAAATATATGATGGTTGTCTATTACTTAAGGATGTTTTTTAATATAAATGTGTTTTGAAGATGTTTTGGAAAAATAGGTATATAGCATAGAGCATCCTGCATCAAGGGAATCTCACTACATAGACCATCATATAACCACTGTATAACCAAAGTCATGGATGAATATATTTTTATTCTCTTTCAACCAACTTGTATAAATGAATCTAACATCTATAGAGATCAATAAGGAAGTAGTTGAATAATAAAACAACATTGTTTGTCTTGTAACAAAATCACAAGATTTACATAAAGGAAATTTTTAGTGAAAGGAACTAATTTTAGTTATCCCAAATTGAATGTATCTTAGAATAGAATGTATATATTTTTTTCATAAAATAATCGCCTCTATGGTATATAACTATGTATCAGTAGAGTTGAGACATATAGAAAAATAGTATATGTTGAATAGAGATTGTCAGAAGTACATTGTGTTAAGCAATTGTTATTATAACTTCTTACATAAATTTATTGTTTTTTTTTATTAATATGAGTGAAAAATTCTAAGTTCAATTTAGTGTTGTGAGAGGAAGTATTGAAGCTAAAATATGGAAGGAGGAAGGGACCCCTTTGGAAGCCTTACATCAATAATCCAACCAAATTTAATAGCTAAGCATGTTATGTGATTTATTTATACATTATGTGATTTAATTATTAATTATGTGATTTACATTCTTGCTTGGATTTGTTTAAGGAAGCTTCCAATGCATAAGCATTTATTTCCTATTACTTTTTTTATGTTTTATTTCAAGCATTTAAATTACTACACTTCAACATCTTAGATACAATTAGAAAAATGTAAAATTAGAGATTGAATGTGCACCTATAATGAAATCATCTTATCAAGTATAAATCCTTAGGTTAACATCTAAATGAAGTAGAAGGTACATGTCTATGGTGACTCTCCTTGTCCATTTTGGTCAAGATAAGTACATACGATTATGAATTAGATGATATTAAAGAGGTCACCTCAATGGCTATAGAAGATCCATATTGGTCATGTTCCTAATTATTTAATGTATCTCCAATCAAAAGTGAAAGTAGGATCTATCTTCTCAAAGCTAGGATTGATTTTTGGATCTAATGAATTTCTAATTGCATACATTCTGGTGAACTCAAAGTGAGTCTAACCCTTACAGGTTTTCTTTCATGATTTTTTATTTATATCATTTACTTATTTTTCTATATTGATGATACTAAGTTGACCAAGATGTTATAGCTTCTAACTTATGTGCACAAGTTTAACACACAATCACATCAAAATGACTCTATTCTCTCTATATAAATATTAATTAGACGCAAGCTACTAAATTAAGTAGGTGGACAAAGTACTCTTATTCAGTTCTAGATAGTAGACTAAGTCATGCATATTTACTTAATATCATATTCAATTTTTTAGATAATAAATCAGGTTGACTAGGTTGACTTAGTCATCTTAATAAGATTTAGCAAATAGGGAATTATAGAACTAGGTCTACCTAGTCGATAGTTGGTAGAACTTGAAAGTAGCATTTGAGACACTTCAACATAAATTTTATAGTTCCTTCCTTTCTCTCTCTTTAAATTTAGTTCTTCCTTACAATTATGTTTTGCAAGGTTTTTAGTCTTCAAAATTATAATGCTAGAGCAAACTAAGTTGACCTGGTCTACCCAGTTTTGTAGTCTATCTTCTATCTAAAAGACTAGGTTGACCTAGTTGACTTAGTTAAAATGGACTCCTACTTTTTTAGTATAATATTGACCTTATTAACTCTATTCTATAATTTTTACATACACTATCATCTAAACCAAATCTGTAATGTGCTTAAATTGGGAATTAATAACTATATGTTAGTAATTAATTCACACTTTCACTTTTAATTATTTTCATGCTTAGAATATCTCACATAATCTAATTAGGTGGGCTTTTAGTATACCATTTATTTTCACTATTTTTTTCTTTATTGCACACACTACCAAATAATATAATTTCAAAATGTATTTAACATTTGTCTACCCAAGATTTACCTACTTAGATTTCATCACCAAGGGAGAAGCTGACTTGGTCTTCTATCCAAGTATAAATACGTGGTTAATGGTATATATTGGAAAATCACAAAACACCCTTATCGCTATGGGATTATGAAGTGAAGGGGTAGGTCCAATTACTAAGCTAGTGCCATTGCCAACACAGATACCTTTCAACCTAAATGTCTTACAACCATCTATAAGTTACATTCTAGTTCCCTATTTTTATCCAACTTCCCTATCACACTTAAAATAACACTTTATAATAATCTAACAACATTCAGGATGACCACTTATCTAGAATTTGGTTTTCAATTGATTGCTTACTCTTTTTTCATTGTATGTTATATTATAATAATTTGCATTGGTGAACATTAGTACAAGGTGTTGTGTTGTGTGTCAATTGGATCATTCTCATTGATCCCATTACTTATGTGTTTTATTCCATTTCTTTCTTCACATTACATTGCAAAACCTTTCCCTATTTTCAATACACTATCATTTTGTTTGACACAGTATCTTATAGACTATATTTTTTCCTACCTAATAGTACTAAGTCAACCTAGTCAAATCTATATCCCTTTTCACCAATTAGATTATAATACTAAGTCAACCTAGTTGACTCTATATCCTTATCAGAATGTGCTTTTCATATTTTATAGTATTATATCAACTTGATTGAATCCATACTCTTATTTCTAACCTTGATTCTAATTAATATCTCTATTTTTCTTTCCTTAGAATTTTGCTTATTTCCTCAAATCCTCATAAATCCCCCTATTATAAATTTTTTGGATAACCTGAATCTATTTAGACACTATATGAGGTTCTCTTTTCTTCTTATTTTTTCTTCCTCTTTTCATCTTGTGGGGCATATTGTTATGCCCATCCACACATTACTCTAGCCTTTGGTGCATATTGCAATGACCACTTACATGTCATTTCAGAATTTAAGGCATCTTACAATGCCCATCCCTACATCCACTTACCCTTTAAGACATCTTGAGATTCCCAATCTTATTCTACTTGGCATGTTACCAAACTAATTCAACTCCAAAAAACCTTCTAAGACACATAGGCTTGTCTCTCACATGCTCATCCCATATATAGATGTTAGTGTAGGATCCTTCCCTTCTTATCATTCTTTCTATATTTTATCTATATAACACTTTTTGTGGGATACTTACACAGGTCTCATCCTTTACAATAAATATATCGTTTCACAAACCTTAGTCCTTCCTTTTGGTCTTTTGATTTCAGTTTTTTTCTCATGAGTTACATTGTAAAATCATCGATAAGACCTAGTATTCCTCATGATATACTTTTATCTTCTTTGTTTTCATACTTTTCACACACTTTTTGCCACCCCTTGGGTTTCTCAATTGTGAGTTAAAGTGTAATACCATGGATAGGACTTGGTCCTCCTTACAAATACCATGGTTTTATTATTCCACTTATTTTTCACATGTTTTATACACCCCTTTGGGTTTCTCTTTTATGAGTTTTAGATTAACACAATGGATAGGACCTGGCCTTCCTCATAAAATCACCATCTTTTTCATTCCTTTTCTAGAATGTATTTTGCAATGGTTATGAGTTCTTGATCTTTGTTCTCAAGATTTTGCTTTTGCTTCTTTTGATATATGAAAAATTGCATAAAAAACTATGCTAGCATATTTTCCTACATTTCCCTCATTATTATGATAAGGAATCACACTTTTTTATCATTGAATCCTTTTTTCACCCTTTATTAAATTTTTTTTGAAATTTTAAGTAATTCAAATTGTTTCATGTTTCATTCCTCTTGATTTCCTTTCCTTTCACTCCACATTGGATAAAATAAGGTCAAAGTCAAGATAGAACTTTTATTCCACCTAAATTTATGAGACTCTTTGACACCATGCTCTTTGAGTTTGCTCTCTTAGAAACCAAGTCCTAAGTATTCAAATTAAATTCATATTTAGCACCCATGTTTGGTTTTCCAAATCTATATGGATGAGGAATAGAAAAATACATCAAGAAAGTTAAAATCCAAATCATTTGAAACAAAAGGGAATGATATACAAAAGGCAACACACAAATCTTAAAAGTCAATATCACACCAAAAGATGTGATTACAAGCACATCTTATATCTCCAATCAAAGATTAAACTCCACATATAGCCTCACAATAGAGATGAGGTCCATTAGGTTGAGATAGGCTAGTATATTAGAATAAGAGAATTTAGTAAACTCTATGGTATTACTTACTTTTTCATGCAAGTACCTAATATTTGAAGTAGATCGATGGATCTATAAGGGGTCCTAAAGAATGGGGAACACATTATGGTAAGGTAGGTCCATTTTAATTTTCATGCATTTAACCTTCATGGGATGATCTACACACTTAATTTATTGACTTACGACTTGTGTAGCTAAGATAAGTTCTTTAAATTCCTTAATGTTGATAGTCCTCTTGTTTTGAAAAACCCAATTTGAATGTCTTGACTTCGATAAAGAGTTCCTCTACCTTGGTTTTTCCTTCATTCTCCCCTCCACCAATTTAATTTACCCCCTTGATAGACATGTGTGATTCTAAATCTATTTTCCCTTTTCTATATTTCCTTCTTCTTCACCACTTAAAAACATGCTAACACTACTTCATTTTAGTTTTATTTATCCTCAGAGAAAAAAATATGCTTGAGAAACTATGGATTACTTTATTTTTACCATGGCTCCACATTTCAAGATGTTCTTTGATTTGATTTATCATTTGTCCTTGTTATACTACCCCTTTTTTCAGACACCTAAGTCCATTTATACTTTCATGTACTTTTTTCATTATTGAGTGAGGTTGGTTTGTTACTTCTTACTCACCAATGTTGTTTTCCCTTTTATGCACCTTTTTATATTGATGATTGAGTAAGGATTGTTATTACTTATTCATCAATGTTATTTTACCATTTTTGCTTGCCCATATTTATTTAAGGATTATTACTTCTTTCACATTTCTATTTGATTACCATATTTTAAACATGTATCCTTGGTTTGACCTGGTGAGTTTGCCTTGCTTACTTAAGGTTTAATTGTTTGAGTTTTTTGGTATTTAATAGGCTTAGATTTTTTATTACCCAAATTACTCTAACTTTTGAATTGGTCATTTGGTTTAACATAACACTTGTCACCCTAGCTTGTATCTACATAAGCACCAATTATCTTGACTTTCCTATGTTTGTTTGTTTTTTCTCTTTAGTTTTGTATTCTTGGGTTTGTCAAAATCAATCTCTACACCCTCCATAATAAAAAATACAAATGTAGAAGATAACCATCTAGTGAGAAAGGTAATTTAATGTACATATCTCATTTACTTTTTAGTTATTTCCCTTTCAGTCATTTAATTTTAGTTATTTTTTATTTAAAATGATATAACCTTTTTTTAGCCTTAGCATTGTGTGTTACTATTTTCTTTCTCAAAACATCATCCCTATTTCACGTAAGTGATATGTGATGATCTTTGAATGGGGAATATGTATATACATAATATTTTCAAACTTTATCAATTGATGATGCTTTTTATCTTTTAGGAACCCATCGAGTTTAATCTCTCTAAGTGTGTGATAAGAGATACATTGAGAAAGGGGTGGGCAGACCATTGATTCTTTATAAGATTCTTATCCCTTATTACCACTTATTACCAATTCAACCAGATCCTAAAAAAATTCCCCTAAGATTTGTCTCTTCTTTTTCACACTCTTCTAATCATTTTCTACCTTTATTAGCCCTTTTCCTAACCTAAAACCCTATTGTAGAAAAGTTGGTTATTTTAACTCATTGGCCTTATTAAGCACTTATCTAGCTATCCAAGTTAGATCTAGAATAATTACAACTTGGTACAAGCCTTAACTAATCCTATGGTACTCAAAATTTGTCTCTTTATTATGTCGGCATCACTTCACATAAGGCATAATCCTTATGCGCTCATTGAAAGCATAGTAGAGAAAGGATCAGGGCTCGTATTGGGATAATTTTACCATGGCACAACTCTATCTTCTAGGGACTTGGTTATTGTAAGGATGGTGGTTTAGTCATATAAAATGTCAAAAATTTTAGCTTGAGTGTGGCTTGTGATACCCAACCCATAGGTCCTTCTTGTATGCTATTATGACCCTTCTAAACACCTTTTTGATTATTCTTAGTCATTCATAGACTTCCAAGACCTGATTCCATCTCAGTTAGGCTATATTTTCTATGATAATTCCATCCCCTAGGTCCTATACCTTTAAGATAATAGCACCAAACTTGGAATATAGTACTAGACCCTAGGGTGTCTATTTTAGTGTTCCTATATAATTACATTTTTATCTCCAATGGTCATTTCCTTCTAGTTCTTATACTTTATCTTATTAGCCTAGTATGAATACATTAGACCCATGACCAACAAATCTCTATAAAACCAATTCTAAATTCATTTATAAGGGGTTGGTAATTATTACAAAATTAAGCAAGAATACAAGCGAGACCATTGAAGAAAACTTCCCTATTCTCTACACACACCCATCTAATATAGATAAAATCATATCGAAATCCTCACACCTATCCCTAGCCACCTCAATCACACATAATTTAACATGTTTGCATCTTCATAACACTATTTCACAAAGCACATCAAGTGAGATAACTATATATGGCTTGATCCCTCCTCAGAGTGTTGGTATGTAGATTGCATGCCCATACAAGGGGTGCAAATACATATTCAATGCATATTAAACACACTAGCCCCCTTATTTCTCAATATTGATCAAATCATAATGAAGTCTAGGGTTTGAAGACTAAATCATCTCTACAAGGATTTTAAAATACCTTCATTAGTCTAAATTTCATAGGTAGGCTCACATAGGGACAATGAATAAAACCCAAAAAACTCAAGTCTTTGGGACAACAATGACAAAAGAAGACTATATCACCAAACCCCAGGGTGTCCTATTTTAGCACTCCTATCCTTTCACAAAATGAAAGTTTGATCTTAATTTACAATACTATCCTAGTCTTACATAGCAAATTTTGGACCCTATCTCAATTATTTCATCCATTTTTTAGCTAAGTCTTATTTTCTTCATATCTATTACTATCTATAGAAAGATTAAAAATATAATTAAAATATATAAATCAATAGATAAATTATTGTAATATTATTTAATAATTTAGTCAACTCAGACCCTTAACTAAATTAGGAATAAGACTCCAATATTCCCAAAATCGTTAAATCATTTGGTGAACCCAACTTACTTCATTTGTGTATAAAACCCCTAGAAACCCTCACGTAAATTCATTGCTGATTTTTTCAATATTTTTATGATTTTTTACATGCATATTTAAATCATAAATTAATATTAATTTTTAAAATTCCATAGTAATTTTTAAAAAATTATTTTCTTCCAAACCCTAGTTTCACATACTAGGTCCCTTTAAATCATAACTTTTCAAATATTTTTTTCTAATTTTTTACCTACATATTTCAATAAAAAATTCACACTAATTTTTAAAATTCCATATAATTTTTAAATATATTATTTTTCAAATCCCATGTTGTATATACTAGGTCCCATTACTTTTGAGTTATCACCTTACATCTAAAATCAAATTTCACATAAAAACAAAAATGGATCTCACTTATTTACACATATTTCTTACATTCCTTGAAAACAATAAGGAGACCATACTTAGTCATATCATGTACATGAATGATGAATTTTAACATATATTAATACAAAACTTCATTCTTTGCATTTCATGCTTACTTTTCATAATATGGGATGAAATTAAGAAAATTAGTGATAAATATGTTAAGATACCTCTTGTCTCACCTCCCTTGCAGCCTCTATCCCATGCTAAGAATGTTGCATGGTCCATTTTAGTCTTCCTTAGGTCACTACCCATCATTAGAGATCCTAGATGACACTATTTATCCCTCCACCACCTCAACCTATCAATTATATTTTCTTTCCTCTCATATCTACTACTAGTCCTATACCAATAATAGATAATGTAGTTAGAGGTGTTACTCGATGTGTTACCATGCCTCCTCTACCTAGTCAGGAGCCCCACCAGCCTCTTATTCCTTTTCATCCTAGGCCCAACCCACCTACATATGTAGATACACACAAATCATATGATATTATTGATCAGTTAAGCAACACACCAGCTAAAATTTCCATGTTAGAAATACTTTAGAGAGCCAATGTGTTTAAGGACATTCTTTATCAATCACTCACTCAAACTTATATACCCATTGATTTAGAGCCTTCTTATTTTACATCAATAGTCAAAATAATAAAAACTATAGAAGATGTTATTTATTTTGATAGTGAAGGCATGCCATCTTAGACAATTATTGATTGAAATTTACCACTATTCATACAAGTCCAAGTCAAAACCAATGTAGTTAAGAGAGTTCTAGTTGATAATGGTTCTAGACTAAATATATGTAATATTACATTCTTACAGACCATGGGCATAGATATATCATCCATAAAAAAATAATATAATAATGTTAGAGGGTTTGATGATCTACCATAATAGACATTGGTCACCATTACTTTAGATATAATGGTAGGGCCCAAAAACCTCTCTACATAGTTTTAGGTCAAGCTAGGTCTTTTTCATTATAATATTTTACTTAGATGACATTGGTTACACACTATGGAGTCATTTCCTTCTACTCTTCATCGATGTATTAAATTTATCCATAAGAGAATACCTACACACATACATAATAGATAACTAGCTATTCAAATATTATCAAATTATAGAGTCATCTTAGAGTATTTTTCTAGATGGGATACCTCTTATCATAGTTTAGTCACCACCTCATTATATTTCTCTTGATTATATACATACATATGAGGTAGGAGTGATTAGCACATCTCACACTCCTCCACTTACAATTGTATCCTCTAGTCTAGATACTCATCTAGTCATAATAATTTTAGTTGTTCCAGCTACTCCATCAGTCATGGTTCTTGTTGACACAGTCGATTGCACCCAGGGCAAGAGGCCGAGCTCCTGCCTTCCACACACAACAATGGAAACTCCCCTCTCACCTGTGGGACTGGTGAAGCTAGAGGGGAGAGTCTCTAGGTAAGGGCTAGCTCCCTTTGTGCATCTAAGTTATTCTAATAAGTGATAATATAGGTATATAGATATATAATGGGGGGGTGAAAAGGGAGAAGGATTACATGAAAATAAAACTACTCTAAAAGAGGTGATGCACCAAATGATTTGACCTACTCACACTCACACTTGCAACCAGAAAAACACATACATACACTTTAAACTGGCAAAAGGACCAGGTTATAGGAAGCTTAATAGGGAGGCTTTAATGGAACACATAAAAAATAAAGACTCATCAAAGGTGCTAGAGAAAGGCACACTGTATAGTAGCTTCTTTTGTCTCTGCACTTCCAAATACAACTCTCCTTGTCACCTACAGAAATGGCACCTTATAGACACCAAGTGTGATGGTGTTAAACCTGTGGAAGCTTTAAGAAGCAATGACTAAACACAAACTGACACTCAAACATACACATAGAGATCTAACCAAAATAAAGGTAAAAATGTGTTTATTAATTTCAGGTGAAAATTTGCTAGGGCTTCACCTTACAAATGTCTATAGAAAATCAAAACCTATTGAGTCCATAGAAATTCCACTTGTAGAGTCCGTAGATTCCACCTATAGAGTCCATAGATTTAGACCTGTAGAGTCCATAGATTTAGACCTGTAAAGTCCATAGAAATGGACCTGTAGAGTCCATAGAAATAGACCTATAGAGTCTGTAGAAATTCTTGGACTTGTGCAAAATAAAAAATGAAATGGCTTAAAACATTAGAGGAATAAGGGGACCAATTTTTGGGTTTGTTAGACCCAAAAATTGTCAACAAATTGGTGACTGCTAGGGGAAGCATGCCTGTTATGCTTAGAAGCCAATTGCCTCAAAATCCATTGGGCACAGGGTCAGATTGTAACTTAAAGATCAACAATAGCTCTGATAAATCTAGAACCAATCACAAATATTTACCTCAAAAGGAAATGAAAACACACATAAATCTAATAAAACTACTAACATGTGTAGAAAGTACTTAGGGAAAATAGGAGAAGAGCAAGGGAAAACATATGCATGATGGAGAAGGGGCTCAGTGGTAATGCTTAAGATGTATCCCATTAACTGGGATATACAGTTCTTCACCATCCAACCTGGAGAGTTGGAATGCATTATGCTACTTACACTAAGTGATTATGTATGGGCCACTCCATAGGGTGTCAAACTTCACATGTTTTATAGGATTAGCTCGGTCTTCATCCCATTTCAAGACAATGTCTCCTTCAGAGAAACCCTTTGATGAAGATTTCTTGTCGAAGTGTCTCTTCACTTGCTGTTGGCAAATGGTCATAGAAGCCATAGCCTAGTTCCTTGCCTCTTGGAGGTCCATCAACTTGCATAGCCTAACCTCCATGCTATTTCCTTCTTCTAATTACAACTGGTGAGCGAGATCTAAGGCTGGAAACTCAAGTGAAATGGGGAGCCTAGCTTCCCTTCCATAGACGAGTGTGTATGGCAAGTTACCAATTACCCTCTTCGAGGTGACCCTATCTACCCACAGGGCTATTTTCAACTTGGCATGCCAAGTCCTCTAATTTTCCTCCATGGTTTGCTTGATGATCCTGATCAGGTTCTTATTTGTAGACTTAGCTAGTCCATTCCCCTGCGGGTAGTAATTGGATGAAGTGCTGAGATATATACCATATCTTAGCACCTATTTGCTTGTTTTGTTTCCTAAAAAAACTAACACATTATCTAATATTATGGTTGATGGAACCCAAAACCTTACCACCAGGTCCTCATAAAAATCTAGGACCACACTTTCATTGGCCTCCTTCAGAGCAACAGCCTCTACCAATTTTGTGAAATAATCCATGGCGGTTAGGACCCACTTGTGTCCAGCACTGGAGGGAGGATTAATCATCCCTATGAAGTCCAAGCCCCATTACATGAATGGTTGCTCCACCTAAATAGGCTGTAAAGGCATGGTAGCTAACCATTGCTTCCCATCAAAAAGTGTGCACTTCTAGCACTTTCGTACCTAGGCATGGGTGTCCCTAAAAAGAGTAGGCTAGAAATAGCTATCTCTCATTATTCTTACTGCAGTAGCCTTAAGAGCAAAATGACCACTAGCTAGTCCATCAGAGAACTTAGATAGCACCCTATCAGCCTAACTTGAGTCCAAGCATCTTAAAAAGACTCCTGAGAGATGTTTCCTAAATAACACTCTATCAATCAGGGCATAAGGGAGACACTGGAATCTGAAATACCTTCTCTTGGTCTTGTTAAGTGAGTGTGGGCACTCACTTGTGAGAAGGAAATGCCTCACATCTGATGTCCACTCCTTCATGATAGCTAGTTCTTCTACTGTAGCTACATCAAGGATTAGCAAACTATCTTCTTTCACTACTTAAAGTCTGAAGTGAGGTGTTTACATAGGCCTCTCCCTCTTACCAATTTGGTGATCTTGATATCTACATCATATTCCATCACCATAAAGATCCACCCTACTCTCTTCTCATTTAGGTCTCAATTGACAAAGAAATCTTTGATGCTGGGATGTGGAACCATGAGGTGGATTCTGCTATTGGAAAACATGTGTCTAAATTTTTTTAGACTCTGTATGACTGCCAAAACTTGTTTCTCCACATATGTGTATCTGACTTCAAAACCTTCTAGGCCTTGGCTAAAAAATGCAATTGGATACTCAAGGTTATCATCACTTGCTTGGGTAAGCATGGTGGAGATTACCTCTTCATTGCCAAAGGTGTAGAGGTTGAAATCTTTGGTGAAGTCAGGGCTGATCAAAGTAGGAGCTTGGGCTATGGCCTACTTGATTTCCTTTAAAACTATATTTTCTCTATGCTGTCCATGTGAATTCCTCACCCTTCCTTAGCATAGAGGTCAATGGCTTGACCATCTCCACAAAAATTGGGATAAATCTCTATATGAAATTTATCTTACCAAAGAAGCTTTGTAGGCCTTTCTTGTGCTTAGGTAAGGATGGCTCCAGGATGGAGTGAACTCTCTCTAGATCAATAACTAAACCCTCCAAAGAAATAATGTGACCAAGGAGCTTCCCCTCATGGATAGTGAACATGCATTTCTTAGGATTGAGAGAGATACCAAACTCTATACACCTCTTAAATATTTGCCTTAGGTGTTTCATGTGTTGGCTCACTTCCTTGGAGAAAACTATCACATCATCAAGATATACCAGTACAGTCTTATTCATTAGGGCTTGAAAGGCCATGTCCATAGCTCGTTGGAAGGTGGCACTAGCATTAGATTGTCTAAAAGGCATTTTCTTGTATGTAAATGTTCCCCACTTGGTTGTGAAGGTTGTCTTGTGCTGGTCATAGTCTTGCACCAAAATCTAGTTGTATCCTGAATACCCATCTAGGAGGGAGAAATGCTCACTGCCCATCACCATTTGAAGGATCTGCTCCATGCTTGGGAGAGGATAATGGTCTTTCAAAGAGACTCTGTTGAGGTCTCTAAAATTGATGCATAGTCTGATCTCCCCATTCTTTTTCCAGACAAGAACAAGATTTGCTAGCCAAGAAGAGTATTTGATTGGAAATATTATCCTAGACTCAATCAATTTGGTGAGCTCCTTGTGTGTGAGAGGCTCAATCATTGGGTTGACAAGCCTCTATTTCTACTTGGTTAGTTTGGCACCCTCTTCTAGTTCAATGGTATTTTGGTCTAAACTTGGGTTAAAACCCTTCAAATCCCTATACTCCCAAGCAAAGATATTGACAAATTCTTGGCACAACAAGATGAAGGCCTACCTTTCATGCTTTGTGCACACTTCCCCAAGTGCAAGCAGCTTGTCTTTAAATATTTCCACCTTCTCATGGTGTTCCTCCTATGTTGTAATGCATACATTATCACTTCTCAATTGGTCATCTCCATTGAAGATACTCTCTAGAGTGACCAAACCTTTGGGGAGCTTATTATTCTTCATTTGAACAATTTGGCTACCATATTACTATTGTAGCTTCACCTAGTTTTTGTAGTGAATTTTGCTTCTTCTTGTAGGAAGAGTGCTATTTGTTGATCACTATTGAAAACCTGCCAATTGGTGATGTTGTCAGGTATGGAGGGCTAGATCATTACTTTCAAGTGACGTGAGCTATGGTCTCAGCCTATTTCTTGAGGAATATCAAATTGGGCACCGACTATTGCTAGCCTATCTGCTTACTTGTTCTATTCTCTAAGGATGGAGGTAATGTTGAAAGCATATAAATTTTCCACTAATTCCCATACCTTATGTTTTTAGGACTTCAGTAGAGAATTCTTCATCAAATTTTGGCCTCTTACCTAGTTGACAATCAGCTCACTGTCACCAAACACTTGCAACTCTTTGATTCCTCTTTTCCTCACCCACTCCAAGCCATGGATGAGGGATTCATATTTTGAAACATTGCATGTGCAATAAAATTGGAACTACAAGGCTAAAAAATACCTCTCTTTTGAAGGATAGACCAGCACCAGTCCACCGCCAGCTCCCAATTTACTCCTTAAACTATCAAAGAATAGCTGCCATAGACCTGAGCCTTCTTGGCTAGCTTTCATCAGATTTGGTACAAAAGTACCCTCTTCATGCATGCAATAAACTCCAAGGCCTACCTCCTCTATGAATTTATAAGGATCATGCTCGAATTTGTCACTTCCCCACTCATCTAAGAGCAGGTCTGCAACTCCTTCAAGGGCAAAGGATGAAGATTGGTCTACTTGGAACTCCTCTTGGTTAATGATGGCATAGTTGACATTTGCTACCTTTAGTGAGTAAGGTTCTAGATGATATCTATGGAGTGGCTCAGATTCAATCTTGAGTTTAGTCCCATACTTGGTTCTAAAAACTAGATAAGAACAATTTGTTGCTAAGTAGCTACCTATCTTGGCTATAAAATCCATGGATAAGCAGATGGCAAAGTAAGGAGGGTCATCCACCACTACCATGTCATGGAGGAATGAGAAAGTCAGGCAAGTGTGCAACATCAAGTTCAAACCTCTTACCACCCCAATTGTCTTTTCTAGAGTTCCATCCAACTGCAAGACTCCCTTGGTCATTTCTTTATATTTCAAGCCCAACTTGTTGGCTATGTATTTGGGCATCATTGAGGTGCTCGCTCTGCTATCAATGATGCAATTATGCACCAAAAAATATCTTATGACCAAGGACACATAAAAATGAGGAACCTTCTCTTCATTTTGGGTCTGACCTAAGGTTGAAGGCTATCCATTCATCATCAAAATGTTGTCAGCTCTTGCTGGGATAGCCTCTTCATCTAGCTCATGTAATTCCTTTTGCAGCATGTCTTTTTGCCCTGGTATTGACAGTGAATCCCATAAAGATATGTTCATGTGTAGCTTCTTCATCTGGTCAACCGTGTTGACCTGAGGGTTGCTCTCCTTCAAAATTTCTTTAGAATTATGTACAGCCTGAGGGGCAGGTCGAGGAGCTAGAGGAACAACCGACGGTTTGAAACTTGGGACCTTTTGATTTGTGTGTGATGAAGAAGGTGTTACTGGTGCTTGGGTAGTAGCCTAAGCTTCTTCCATTACTCTCCTTTTGATCTTGTGTTGGCTACAACATAGTCAGTCTGATTGTCTATAGCACCCACATAATTGACTAAATAGAATTCTCCTTCCAGATGATTCATGAGGGTGGAGTCAGGCTGGGCTTGATTGCTACTCATGATGGGTTGCATTGGAGCCTCAAAGACTTGGGAATGGGCAGATGTCTGATTGTCTTATAAATTTGGGTAATAACCCATCATTTAATTTATATAAATAGCCTGTTCTTGACCATATCCCATGGTTGAACAACTTGGTTGTTCCTATACCAGATTGTTTTGAATGGGCACCATGACCTTAGATGATGAAGGGGCACCTGGGTTGTAGCCTTGAAAAGGTCTGGTCTGAGTAAGTTGACCCTATCCTTGATTTTAATTTTGGAAAGGGGGTCTAGGAACTTGACCATACTATTGGTATTCTTGGTTTGGTCTATTGCTTTGAGCTTGCTTCCTTTTAAGAGCCACAAGTTCATTTGACATACTTTGCAACAAAATCTTAACTTCATGAAGCTCATTGGATGGATCAGTAGCTAGTTTCTCTATGCTAGGTAGAGGAGCTAATGTGGGAGCAATGATCTAAATTGGAGGCAGCATTTTAGGGAAAAGTGGCATATGGGGTCTAGGAGCTATCTTCCTAGCTTACACTAAGCAATTTTCAGCTGCAATGGCTATGTCATATGCAGTAGGCATCACATGTCCTCCCATGGATTGTATCATAATAGTGATATCACTATTCAATGCTCTTAATTAATATAGGAAAGCATAGCTAGGAGTAGGTTTTACTAGAATGGGAATTATATCCCATATCTTCTAAAATTGAGCGTTGAAATCTTGCATGTATTCATGTGGGGCCCTTTTCATGGTAGTCAGTTGCTTGGCAAGTGAAAGGTGATCGCTCTTTTCCCAAAAATGGTCCATCAAGTGAGTGCCCAATTAATTCCAAGAATTGATTGAATTTATAGTCAAAGTCCCATACCAGTCAAGGGCCTTGCCCATGAGAGATAATGCCAATAATTTGATTGCAATATTTTCCTTAGTGACATTGTGGATATTGCAGAGGTTAACAATATTTTTGATGTGTTCAATGACTGTAATGGGCCCCTCTCCATCAAAGGAAGGTAGACTTTTGAGGGTTGTACCTATAATTAGGTCACAACACTAGAGATTTAAGGGGCTTTAACCATGAAAAGTCACAAAGGGTAATGCTATAGCCATGATAGGATGTAACTACGGCCCTGCTACATATGTGTTCCTTACAATAGGTTTGGAAAGGTGGTTTTTTGAATAAGGATGGGTCCTTTCAAAACTCAGCCTTTTTGCTGAGTTTAAAGGAAACTCAATTAAATTAAAAGGAACACCCTTAGAAGTAAACCATGTGGTGACTTTAGGTATAGGAAGTCAAACTAGTATTTTATTAGGAAATGAAGTTCTTACCAGTGGAGTCACCAGATGCTAAAAAAATTTGGATTGCTGTAACAAGATCAACATCAATCCTAAAACTTTACTGAGTTTAAAAATTGAGTCCCACCGGGCATGCCAAAAATTGTTGACATAGTGGATTGTACCTGAGGCAGGAAGCCGAGCTCCTATCTTCCACACACAACAATGGAACTCCCCTCTCACCTGTGGCACTGACAAAGCTGGAGGGAGAGTCTCTAGGTAAGGGCTAGCTCCCTTTGATGCATCTAAGTTGTTCTAATAAGTGCTAATATAGGTATATAGATATATAATGGGGGGTGAAAAAGGAGACAAATTACAGGAAAACAAAACTACTCTAAAAGAGGTGATGCACCAAATGATTCGACCTACTCACACTCACACTTGAAGCTAGACAAACACATACGTACACTTCAAACTGGCAGAAGGACCAAGTTACAAGAAGCTTAGCAAGGAGGCTTTAATGAAACACACAGAAAATAGAGACCCACCAAAGGTGTTGTAGAAAGGCACACTGTATAATAGCTTCTTCTATCTCTACACTTCTAAATAAATCTCTCCTTATCACCTATAGAATTGACACTAGGTATGTTGGTGTTAAACCTGTGAAAGCATTAAGAAGCAATGACAAAACACAAACTGACACTCAGACACACACAGAGAGATCTAACCAAAATAAAGGTAAAAATGCATGTATTGATTTTAGGTGAAAATTTGCTAGGGCTTCACCTTACAAATGTGAAAAGATCCCCCTTTTCCAAATGACAAGTCTACCATATATAGAGGAAGGAAAGAGGCCTTTTGGCACCCTTTTTTACAAATGACCCATTTGCACTCTGGTCATTGGGAAGAGCAAGCCACCTAAACATCAAAGAGAAATTATGAGCCACCGTTTGTCTGCTTGCAAGACTTCTTCTTCAAGGTGATTATGCAATTTTTATGCTCATTAATGCAAAATGAAGAAAAATGGGTTGCACTATTAGCCACTTACACCTCATAATAATCAATTTGTAGACATTGTATCACCTACTAGATTAATTTCTTGAATCGGTGCCTCCCTTCACCACTTAGGCTATCTACCTATTCTTACACTTGGTACTTTTCTCTCTTTATTCTCTAAGCTCTTTATCTTCTTCTTGCTTTGTCTCTTTCTACTCCTTTAGCCCTCAGGGTGATCTTCTGGGGGGTCACTACATTTTTTGGGCTCCTTCCATGGTTGGTGTGCAAGCATTTTAAAAACCAATGACTATTTCACCACTTTAAACTTGATGCCTACACGCCCGTCATCACTTGGAATTTTCCTTCAACATTTTTGCTTTATCCTTTTACTTTGTTTTAGACCCTCCTGAAGGGGAAGTGTCCCTTTAGCTCTGGAGAGATACCCTTCATTTGGCCACTGAGAGCCCCCCACAAGGGTACCTACCCTTCGACGGCCTTTGTCTTTTTGTCCCTCTCCTTAGGTCTCTTTTTCTTCAAGTTTTTTCTCATGGACAAAAAGTCTATGGGAATTGGCTGCTTTGACTTCCCTAGGTCTTTTTTCTATAACCTCCCCTGAATTCCTTCAGACTTTTTATCCGAAGGAATTCAAGGCTTTGTCTTAACAAAATTTTGAAACATCCAAACCACTTCTTTGTAGCCTCTTTGAAGCACTCCCTACCCTCTATAAGGGATTTTAAACTCAGAACTACCCTCCACAAGGGCACTTGCCCTTCAGCTTTTGGACACTCCCTTGAACCAAGCCATTAAACTGACCGATTGAACCAAAAATGGTTCAACGGTTCAACACTGTGCGTCGAGCCTTTGAACCTTTTGCGGTGAACCAAGTGATTGAACCAAGTGTTGAACTTGCCGATTTAACCAAGTTATTGAACTCACTAATTGGACTAAGTGTTGAACTGAAGGTATTAAACCAAGTGATGAACCGAAGGCATTGAACCGGTTTAACAGTTCAAAGGTGCTAACTCTTGGAAAGATTATGTCATTGAACCACTCTTCCAACCTTAAGGAAAAGTGTCTTCTAAACCATTTTAGCTCTCTTTCCTTGTGAATTTCTTTAAATAAGAGTCTGAAGAAGCTTTTCAAAACCTTGCACTCTCTGAACTGGTCCTTCATCTGTCAAAGATTACACCTGCAGAGTTTGTAGAAAAAACTCACTGCTGAGTCCATAGAAAATCAAACCCTGCTAAGTCTGTAGAAAATCAAAACCTATTGAGTCCATAGAAATTCCACCTACAGAGTCCATAGATTCCACCTATAAATTTCATAGATTTAGACCTGTAAAGTCTATAGATTTAGACCTACAGAGTCCGTAGAAATGGACCTATAGAGTCCGTAGAAATGGACCTATAGAGTCCATAGAAATAGACCTGTAGAGTCTGTAGAAATTCCTGGACTTGTGCAAAATCAAAAATGAAATGGCCTAAAACATCAGAGGAAGAAGGGGACTAATTTTTGGGCTTGTTAGACCCAAAAATGGTCAACAATTCCTACACCAGTTATAATTATAGAATCACTGATAGCAATTCTAATAGTACAAGTTAATTCTATAGATACATCTCCTCTGATAGTTATAATTACTCTATCAATTATAGATACTATCATAATATTGACTTCATATACTATATTTGATGAGACTCCCATATCATAGTTACCCCTTGTGGTAAATTATAAGTTACCATATATACATGATGTTGATATAGATTTCCAAGCTATTTCAGATGATGATACAACACCCACACTTATAGATGACTATTTATGTGGATTGATATTTACATTAGCTAGCCCAAGAGAGTACTGAAATGACTCCAAAGATCTCATTACACATCTTATATCCCTCTTAGAATCTTGAACTACACTCTAAAGATATACTCCACATTTATGTCCATAGATAGATCATTTGGCAAATATAGTTCACATGGTTACCTCTATGGATATAGATCTAATCATTTAGATTCATGCAAGTAGTACACAACATCAGCCACATATTATACTATATATGTTACTTGATCATGGATTAATCACACTACCTATAATATGACATAGATCTATTAGTAGGTTATCATGACAAGATGATCACTCATTTTGTCTCTTTCATAAGATCATATACCATAATACAAACTCATGTATAACTTTACAACAGAGATTGGAGAAATTATAAGTTTAAGGTATTATTCAAATTACATCATCACCATCATCAACTACACCACTTCCATCAAAACCATCTACTATCAGAGTTAAACATCTTAGAGGGGACTCAACATCTTCACCACCAAAGCAACCTTTACTTTAGAATTTACAAGATAACACCATTACAAGTGATAGATCTCTGACTACACATAGATCATAGATCTTATTGACACTTGAGGAGATAGCCACCATGTATATAGAGTATGTAGCATATGATGATACTTATGATGATGATATTGAGGCATTTAATGATGTTCATAATACCTTCTTCCATTCATTCCTCATTGGGCTCCATCCTTGAACCCTTTACCCCCTCCAACCTAGTCTTTTATGTCATTGTGTGTGTGTGTGTGTGTGTGTGTGTGTGTGTGTGTGTGTGTGTGTGTGTGTGTGTGTGTGTGTGTGTGTGTGTGTGTGTGTGTGTGTGTGTGTGTGTTTGTGTGTGTGTGTATTATGCTTTTATATAGCTTCTTTTCAATTAATTTTACATAGTTTCTTTTGCTTACTTGTCCATAGTTTCTTAGTATTTCTTGTACACAGTCTCCTCATGATTGATTATACATAGCTTCAAATATAAAAAATCTAAAAACATTAAAACATATAAAAAATCCAAAAACATTCAAATATTTCAAAATCTAAAATCATTCAAATAATTCAAATACACAAAAACATTTCCATTGTATGCATTATCCATGCTTTACATTTCTACTTCTATGCTAGACTTACATTTGTTATTGTATGATATTTTTTGTTGATTTATCTACATTACCATGATTCACTTGATCTTCTTTGAGTGTGTGTAGTGACATCTAGATCCTTTATTTCTTTACTCTACCCATTGAAGAGGCAACTTACTTCTACATTCGAGATGTAAATCAATATATCTACCCCCTAGGGGCATCTTCTACATGACTACACCATCTAGGTTAGGTCATTCCTATACCAGACACTCTAGTTATCATGTTGATGTACATTATTTAATAGCTTACATAGATTACTCTATTGACATTTCCATAGTATATAGTACTTATGTATTTCTTAGCATATACCTAGTCTTGTACTAACATTTCTTGAATACTTTCACTTCTTGCTTTGATTCGTTAGATGCAATTGCATTTCCAACATTTACATGTTTTCATTTCTTGCTTTGCATAGCTAGATGTGATTGCATTTCTTAGTTCCATTTTTATCTCTTATATGTGCCTTAGGAAATTTGTCCATATCCTTTGTTTTTACTCTTCTATGTGATTGTGGCTTTCATGACAACCTTGTTTATTTCAAATTATATGTGTATGTGGCATTTGAACATACCTTGTATGCTTACTTTCCAATTTGAGTGACATGTGTCCATGTCCCTTGTTTTCTTGTCCCCTTTTCCACTCTTGTATGCTTCTTGGTTTTTGCCTTATGTGTTTGTTGCTTGATTTTTTTTCAAATATTGATAATGCTATGATTCACATCATGCATTATTTTGCTCTTTTAGATGCCATGATGGACATTATGCTCTATCCCTCCTTCAAAACTAAAAACTAACTAGACTTATAGTTATATTTTATTATATTTCACATGCTATTACATTATTATATCTATCTAGGCATAACCCCATTGATCTAATAATATCCATTACAAACCATACTATATCTTGAGACATCTTGTCAATTATCATTACTATATCATTTATTTTATAGCATAACACACTTATAGGGATATTTATTCTAAGGGAAGTCATTGTAGGGTCTTCATTCCTACCCTTAGAAGAGGGGGTAACAAACATGGGTTTTGTCATAGAGATCATAGCTCCTACCAATCAAAAAATTAGCTTTCAAAACGCCTAGAATAATAACCAAACTTTAAACCAGGTAGAACAAACCAGGAAGATAATGAAAATTATAGAATAATCATCAAAATCAACATAGGAAAAGAGTGACAAGATTGGAATACAACACCAGATAGTAGGGTGTCTAATTTAAATGCTCCTATCTAAATAAAAAAATCTAAATTTTCTAGAAATAGATAGAAAGGTAAGACTAGTTACAATTTTGTCAGCAATAGTTCAGTTCAAAATCAATAGTTTTAATACAATTTTTCTTAAATAATGTAGATATAGGGGCATCATGCATGTCATGATGCATATTACTTCTAGTTTTAGATATAGTAGTTGGTATAAATTCTAGATCAGAATCCATATTTTAGACACTAATGATTGGGGGCAATGTGCATGACACATTTGACTATTCATTAGTTTGGAAGTGGACAATTGCCCTCCCATGCTAGACTAACAAGCTAGTTATTGCCTTTTAGTGAAATCGTTATGTGTAAGCTTTTCAAAGAGTGAATGAAGTGATGTTTAGTAGTTTTGAAATCATTCCATAGTGTGTCTTGTGCAAGCATAGGTGTTCAAAACATTGGTGCATCACCTCCTTTTTACATGTTTTCATGTAATTAGTGTCTATTTATCTCCCTTTTCCAAGTTAGATGTTAGTTTAGGTGATATATCTAAAAGGAAGTTGGCCTTATCCAAAGTATCAAATTCACCATAGGACACCCACATCATGAGGTTATTCCCATTTTGTGGCTTAGTTGGAGGGAGACTAAAGAACTCCCCCCATGGGTGTAAATTAAGACAACAATAGTAACTACCATATTCTAATTCCTTGAACCTCAAAATGGGAGCATATAAGTGGGGTTTTATTTAAAAAAATGACCTCCACACTTATTAAGTACTCAATATTCCAAGATTATTGTGGGGACATTTATGGAAACATATTTTCCACACTTACACTAGTTTTCATATTTTCTATATTTAATGGGGGCATGTCATGGAAACATGTCTTCCATAATTTAAAAAAAAATCAAATTGGCCAAATTTCATAGTTTATGATTTAAATACCCATTTTTGGTAACATTTTAAACATTAGTACCATTATTATACATAGATTTTAGCTTAAGACATACATGAGGTGCATCGGCCATGCAAAGGGTACCTTAAATTGTAAATTGAAATAAGTTTTTAGATTTCAAACACCACTATGGACTATTATCATACTCATGATGGAATTTTATGAGATTTTATGAAGTCAATATATTGTAGTAGTTGGTTTATCTTTTAGAAGTGTGAGGTGATTAAATCACTCAGTCTTATGAAGTTTATAAGTTAGACTTGTTTGAATAATCTAAATTCACCATATTTATAGGTTGGAGTGATTAAATCATCCACCCTCAAAACATATATAGTTTTATTTTATTAGAGACTCACACTCTCTAGGTTGTAAGCATGATTGGGTTGTACAATTGGGATAAGCTCAATAGATGTGTGGTATCTCACCTTTTCTCCAAGTTTGAGAGCAAGTTGTCCTCCAATATCTATATATATTTATGCACTTTTAGGTTTAAAAAGTTTCTAAAACTTAGATCCAATGTTTCATGATGAATAATATATTCAAATAAAGTTTATAAAAGGTAATATGGTTGCATTAACACATAGCTGTACTCCTAACCTTGCTCTCTTTAATTTTGAACATTTAAAATTATTTTAGTTTTATATTTCATACATTGATTTTACATTGTAACATGATCTTGGTTACATGTCAGTCATTAGAAAATCACTTAATTTAGGATCACACAAATACAAGGCATGTTATACACACCCATGTATGCATTTATTTTCCTTTAAAGTAGAAATTTCATTACTAGATTAATGGAGGGAAATGTAGACACTAAATCTAAATTATATAGCACCTCAATAGTGTACACTTGGAAAATACCTATCATGATTGTACCCTTCATATTTAAGAACTTCTCATTGATGAAAAGCTCATGTCCACTATCTCTTTATACCAAATTTATTATATCTTAGCTCTACCATATGTTATATTGATGACCAGGCCTTCTATACTATGAAAAATGCTCAAAACTTGATCATTATCCTCCTCTACTAGTTTTAGACCTATATGTATTTTACAACTTCCTAGACTCTTGCATCTTAGTAATATTCCTATGTTGATTCATGTGTAAATTTTTAAACTAAGTGTCTAGTGCCAAAAATTCATCTAATTTTAAAATGTAACACATTGTTATGGTCAATTTAAGTGCTTTAGTACAATATATTTTCCCAAAGGATTGGTATATATCAAATATCAATCATCATTTATTCCTCACATAGTAAATTCATACCTCTCACATATAGAGTAGAAAAAGAAATATCAATCATGAATTTAGTGAGAAAATATACCCTATTCATTCCTATTTCCATATTAGTCATAGGAACACTCTATCTATAGGTCTGAAGTACTAAAGGAGAAGCCCATGAGCCACATTTACCAAGTTACATGTTAGGTCATTATATGTAATTTCTTATCACATATTGCATTCTTATGCACACATAATCCAACACATATGGGATAACTACATAATTATAAGGCCCTCTTCATAGTATTGTCTATGTTGAGCATCACCAATTGATAAAGGGGTCCTTGGGGGTAGATCGACATCATGAACCCACTGACCCATTTTTACCATAGTCACTCCAAGGGTGAGGAAGCTAGGGTTTGATAATTTGATGAAGAGTGATAAAATATATGATGGGTCCATATACATCAAAATAAATGTGACATTAATCCTCAAAGGATTTAGTTGTTCATATCCAAATTTAGTTAGTATTTTATACAAGACACTTGCACATAAAATTAAACACCTATATTGACATAATTATCTAGATCTGATGCAAGCATCTGAGGCCACATAATGTAAAATTATATAATCTAAAAACTATTATAAGATTATAATCTCATCCAATTCTAGCCTATTGATCCCAAATTTCCATGCACATAGTAAACCTACTCTTGTTTCTAATTTATTATAATCAATAGTTATACTTTCTATCTTTGGCATATCTCAATATTTAAATTCAAAATATTATTTATATGAGTTTAAAAATTAATTGGCCTACTATAGATCTAATTATCACCCTTTTGTTTAATCATTTATAATATCAAAGGAATAAATGTTAATCCCAAATAATATATGGTACAATGTTTAATGATAATTTGATAACATTAATATTGAGAATATACCTCATATAAATAACCATCATGCAAATGCTATGGATAGTGTATATTATTTCATTCCTATTGAAATCATGAAAAATTAGGGTATTTTAATTATACGATGTCTACAATAATTGTCAATTATGATAATAGACATTGGCACCTTAGTAATATTTGCTATCATAGAAGTACATGTAATTCAAAATGGTATAGTGATATATTTATTTATTTTAATACAAATATTACCTAAAAATCTTATCATGGAATGAAAAATTCAAATCACAATGAGATGTGATTTTTTTATAGTATAATCATATGGGATCTGTTAAAATGATCATTTGATGGACATTTTATTCTATGTCTTAGTTGCAAGGAGGTTAAGTTAGTTCTAAAAGAGGTATAAAATAATGAATGTGGAGGACTATTTAGTATAAAATAAATGTCTTATAAATTATTAAGGATGGGTTACCATTGGCCTACATTAGACAAATGATGTTAAAAACATGAAAAACTACTCACATAATGCCAATGGCATAGTAATTTGAATCATGTGCCTTTACAAGAGTTATAACCTATTGTATCACTATGGCCATTTAATCTCTAGGTAATTTTTTTATATGCAAGATATGTGAATAATCATCAAAGGGTCATAATTTCATCATTACAACTAAAAAATATTTTACAAAATGGGTTGGTGAAGTACCACTTCAATAATTTCCAAGGGAGGACATATACTTGGTTTTAATGATGTTTTATCATTTCATTATTTAATCTCCCATCCACTATTAAAATATATAATGGATCAACATTCAAAAATTATATTTTGATATTTTTTGTTTTAAATAAAATATTCCTTCTAAATTTTCCACTCCTTATTATCCATAAGGAACTGGGTAAGAAAAGGTAATGAATTAAATAATTTCTAAAATATTGAGTAAAATAGTTTTAAAACATTGTGAGGATTGGCATACAACAATTATTTATGCCTTATGGATCTATTGAACATGTTCACATGACCATGGGAGCTATTAATTATTATATAGTTTATATAATGGAACTTTTATTGCTTTTATAATTATGGTTACCATCATTTTGCATTTACTTATAGGATATCATCATGGAAAATGAGTATCAAGAAATGAGATTGCATGAGCCGGAAATGTTGGATGAAATACTAATATAGGATATTAATCATATCAAAGTGTATTAAAATAAAATTAAAAAAATATAAAAATAAGATTTGAAATTGAGAAATAAAAATTAGCGACTTGGTGTTAAAAGATAATCAAAA